>JAQQPU010004676.1:27450-41438 GCA_029168905.1 Artemia sp. Kazakhstan ARC1039
AAAGGTTTTTCTCCAGTGTGAGTCCTTTGATGACGAGATAGGGTGGATCTTTCACTAAATTTTTTCTCACATCTATCACATTCGAAAGGTTTTTCTCCAGGGTGAGTCCTTTGATGACGAGATAGGTGGGATCTTCGGCTAAATTTTTTGTCACATCTATCACATTCAAAACATTTTTTCTTAGTATGAGAAACCTCCTGTTTTTTTACATTATTTCCAGTTAATACATAAATGCTGCTTGGCACTTGATGTTGACAATTCAAATTTATTTCTTCATTTAAACACATTCTTGTAAGATCTGGCATGCTGGATAATTCATAGTCTTCTTTGCTCATAATATTATCATAGAGCGTTTTAACTGAAAAACAAAAATAATATAAAATTCACTATATTATATAAAAATATAAAAATGAATCAAAATAAAATAGATAAATCACTATATAAAAATAAATCACAAATTCTCATATTTTATAGCTATTACTTTATTTAGTATAACACTCAGCTTTTAACAGTTCTAACCTTACACGGCTACTATAAATTTAATTTTAATTATTCTTACCTTGGTTACAAATTTATAAAATCCAATTTGAGGCATCATTCCTATTACACTACAAATTCTTTATTCCTGTTTTTGTTTGGTATTTTTAAATTCTTAAGATTGGAGATTTTAACAAATCTTCTTAACAGTAGGTTTGTATTAAAAGCATTCTTTTACTATAATATTCATATGCTATAATATTTCCTACCTTTTCCAAACTATCATAGTTTTTTCAAACATAATAATCAGATTTTTTTTTTTTTTTTTGTATTTTTGATACACAACATAATATTCTAAATAATTCTACATTACATCAAAAAAAAGTTTGTCAAGGTATGTCAAAGCAATCAAAGCTTTATCGTAAGAGCAAATAACAGATTTCTGATGAAACTCTTCCTAATTCAATCCTCTGAAGAAATGTCTATTTACATGTCTGAAATATTTTAGTTCTGTAAAAAAAGGTGTCCTAACATGACTTTATCACTCTGTTTACTACACGAAATGTTGGAATTTTTTTTTGAAAAGTTTTGGCATTTCAATAAAAAGCTAATAACTTATATTATATTAATAGCCGGGACAAAACCACATGGAATCTCAAACAACTTTATCCAACTACTTAATCCAGGTCGTAATCCACTGGATTTTCAATTTTGAAAAGAGAAAATTTATCAACGATTCAAATTTTATTTAATAGTAAAATCATCCTTGCAGCAACAAGGCTGATTGCAACCATATCCATCATCTACTTTTTTGGTGACATTGTTGCCTTAAAAGCAAGTGAAACCAAAGCCTTGTTTGAAAAGAATGCTATGAGTTGGGAAAGACATATTGGCATATTATTTTTATCGCTGAAACTCCTTTTAAACATAGCTAAACCATTGGACCCTAAACAACAGAAACTATCTCATATGTTTTAAATTGTCAAATAGTTCTGGAATAATAAAAGCTAGAAAAAAGTTCCAAATGAAAATTAGTATGTCGCTTCATAAAGCAGTTTAATTGGGATGCTTAATTTTATGCCCTAGTTGAAACTATCCTTGCCTATTATTACTAAATGCTTTTTTTAATGCAACCAGTGCGCTCAGATTCAACAAAGACATATTTTACGCCCCAAAACAGATTCAAAAGAAAAGTAAAATACACCTTTTCATTTGGAAAAGCATAAATACAGAAGATCATCATATCTGAAGCATACCTTCATCCTCGTCAATATTCAACTCCCGTTTAAGATGGTCAGCACTAAGTTTACAATCTGTAGAGATGTCAGGGGCAACAGCAAAAAGATTGGCATCCTGTTTCATTAATAACAAAGGATGTCTACTTCCAAAAATATCTTTATCATCATTTGAGGATGTATCTTCAGCTTCTACAAAAAAATCAGAGTAAACATCATATAAAAACCCATAACAAGTTTGTTATTGTAACGCATTTTAAATATTTAAAATCCCACACAATTTTAATAGGGTACGCTATGGATGAGTAAAGATGAATTGGGCCTTCTTGCACCTAAAAACCTTATAAATATATAAAGAACAAGAAGGGTTGCAAAGAGATGTAAATTTAAAACTAAACAATTTGCCAAAATAATGCCCGATTATAGTAAGTTCTGTCAAAACTTTTCTTCGCTATGGTCGAAGAAATAGCTACCAATTTATGGTAGCTGTGAGGTGATATTCTTTTCATACAACGTCTATTCCGCCAGGTGAAACTACTGGAAAACTCAATTTATGAACCTCCCTCCAATCAATAATGAACCTAATTGTCTGTGTCGCCACCTGGTAAAATATGTGCTATTTGGTTTCCTTGATAAAAATAGAAAGATAATTAAAGGTTTGTTTTAACTTAATGTAGATTCAGTACAATTTAGTAATTCTATCAATTATATAATGAAATGTTATCAGGGCCATATCCAGGATTTTTTTCGGGGGGGGGGGGAGTTTACAAAAGAGGTGGGGGTAAAGTATTTGGACAGTGTGAAGTTAGAAAAAAATTCTTACTTCATAATATGCAGAATAATTGTAGCTAATTCATTTTGCATGCAGACCCGCTATACTTTTGTGAGTAGTTTTGAAATTAATGAATTCAGATTTTTTTTTTTTTTGGGGGGGGGGAATCAGAATAAAAAGGTAATTCTTCTGATGATATTACTGTAGTAAGAATTTCATTTTTTAGACTTTCGGCTATATTCTCACGAGTGATTTACATTCAATGAAATAATAATAACGCGTATAACTCGTGACTCTGAAAAAAAGACCAAACATTATTACACAAGTACTAATAAAGCACAAATTATCCGGATGCACGTCCAGAAGACTTACACAGTAGTTATAAATTTAATTTAAATTACTCTTACCATTGCTGAAAATTTATAAAATCTAATTTAAGACATCATTCCTATTACAGTACACATTCTTTTTTTGCTTGGTATCTTTAAATTCTTAAGAATGGAGATTTTAATAAATCTTCTTAACAGTGGGTTTGCATGAAAAGCATCGCTTTACTATAATATTCATATACTATATCAATTTCCTACTTTTACCAACTATCGCAGTTTCTTCAAATATAATAATCATTAATTTTTTTTATAATTTTTTACACAACTTAATATTCTATATAATTCTACATTAGGTTAAAAAAAAATTGTCAAGATTTGTCAAAGCAATCAAGGCTTTATCGTAGGAACAAATAACAGATGTCTAATAAAACTTTTTTTTAAATTCAATCCCCTGAAGAAACGTATATTTAACATTTCTGAAATATTTTAGTAACATGACTTTATCACTCTTATTACAACTAGAAATGTTGGAACTTTATTTGAAAAATTTAGGCATTTCTGACGATTAAAAAGCTACTAAAAAATGTTATATCAGTAGCCAGAAAAAAAAACAAATACAATCTCAAAGAAGAAATAAATAGCCGAGGAAGAATTCCCTCAATTCAGCTTTCTGTATTGAACTCCAAAAATCGGAAATTTGGTAAAGTGTTTACTACTTAGAACATTTTTTTTTATTATTATTTTTATTTACTCTCATAAATAGTTGAGGAGGAACTTCCTCAATTCAGCTTTTTGTATTGAACTCCAGAAATTATAAATTGTGTAAAGTGTTTATTTTTAGTACGCGGTCCAGTAATACTTAGAACATATTTTTTTTCTCCCCTTAATTACTATCATACATAGTTGAGGAAGAATTCCCTCAATTCTGCTTTCTGTATTGAACTCCAGAAATATGAAATTTCGTAAAGTGTTTAGTATTAGTACGGGGTCCAGTACTCTGGATGAAAACAGTGTATGCCTAGATTTACATGTTTTCGGAGCAATAAAAAGATCCGTTTTTGATGTTTTTAAGTTAAACTAACCTTAGGAAAGTTCTATTGGAAAGTAGAAGCTTTGAATAGATTGGGATTGATGAGCAGCATACCCAAGCTATGTTGGCATACCCAAGCGGTTTAGTGCGAAGGTTAGTTGTTAGTAGTAACAGCATCTTTATTCAAATTAAGACTCTAATGATTTTCAGCGTACAGGACAGCACGGGATGCAAAGAGATTTAAGACTTAACTTTCCCAAAAATTATAAAAACAATTTTAACGACTCACTTTTGTGTTGTCCCTATAATCAAAAATAAGGTTCTTTTTTCATTTTTTAAAATTATGTATAATTCCTTTGCCAGCAAACTACCCCGGAGGAAAAATCGAAAATATCAGGAAAAAAATTCAAGTACCCCTGGCTAGGCAAGCTCCCAGGGATATGTTCGTGGGGACTCATTTGTAAAAAAGGGAAGGGGGTGGGATAATAATTTTTTTGTTTTTGATTTGAATAAGAAGTGCCCAAAAATTCTGGAAAATTTAGGATTTGAGAAGGGTCAAAGCAGGCCCTGGGGCTCTTCCTCCGTTCTATCCCGCCTCAGCCAAGGAAGGTTCTTTCAGTGTTGTTGAATTAGAATATATTGATCCCATCAGATCATTAAAATGTTCTAGCTTTCCACAACATTAAGATGTGGTTAAAAGTTCAAGATTGGATCGAAAACTCCCAATTTGGTTCCAATAAAAAAAAAGAAGAAAATATTCGCTCATTGTTTTGTATTAAATGTGGGACAGTCGTTCTCTCCCCCCCCCCCCCCCCAAAAAAAAAATCATAATACAAAAAAAAGTTTATCCAACAAATAAAGTCAAGGTCGTAATCCGCTTTCAATTTTGAAAAAGTTAAAATTTATGAAAAACCCGTATTTTATTTTATTCTAAAATCATCCTTGCACCAATAAGGCTGATTCCACTCCATATACATTATCCACTTATTTGGTGACATTGTTGCCTTAAAAGCAAATGAAACCAAAGCCTTGTTTGAAAAGAATGCCATGAGTAGGGAGAGACACACTGGCATATTATTTTTATCGCTCACACTACTTGTAAACTTGTAGACATATCCATTGTACCCAAAACAACAGAAAATTTCTCATATATTTTAAACTGTCAAATAGTTCTGAAACTATAAAAGCTAGAAAAAAGTTCAAGAAAAAAATTAGTTTACATTTTATAGAGGCATTTAATTGGTATGGACAATTTTATAACCTAGTTGAAACCATCCTTGTCTATTATTTACTAAATGTTTTTTTTCTTAATGCAACCAGTGCACTCAGATTCAACAAAGACACATTTTTACGCCCCTAAACAGATTCAAAAGAAAAGTAAGATACACTTTTCATTTGAAAAAGCAGAAATACACAAGATCATCAATTACATAGTCCGTGGTAACGAACTGGAAGTAAGGAGCAACCCGGCTCAACAGTAACCGAAACTCTAAAAAACATAATTTTGATATCAATAGATACATAAAAAAATCAGATTTTTATGCTATTTTAAATATATAAGTTTCTTTAAGTTTAGTCTTAGCTATCAAGTACTAAAATTTCCCTTAATTTCCCTTATTTTCGAAAAAAGGGGAAAACACCCCTAAAAACATAGAATCTTAATGAAAATCACACCATCAGATTCAGCGTACCAGAGAACCCTACTGTAGACATTTCAAGTTCCTATCTGCAAAAATGTGGAATTCTATAATTTTTGCCAGAAGAAAGATCACAAATGCGTTTTTTTTTTTCAGGGAGGATAGTATTCACCCAGAGGTCCTAGACTGTCGCGTGAGGGCTCATTTAAACGGAAATTAAAGTTTTTAGAGCCCTTTTTAATTGACCAAAAAAATGGAGGGCAACTAGGCCCCCTTCCCCGCTCATTTTCCCCCCAAAATCACCCGATCAAAATTTGATATAGCCATTTTGTTCAGCCTAGTCGAAAAATTTATTAACTATGTCTTTGAGGATGACTTAATCCCCATAGTCCTCGGGGGAAGGGCTGCATGGTATAAACTTTGCCCATTGTTTACATATAGTATTGGTTATTGGGATATATGGACACTTTCAGGAGGGATTTTTTGGTGGAAGTTTTCATGGGGGAAGAGACATGACTATGAAGAGGGTGCCGAATTTCCAGTATATTTAAAAAACGATCAGAAATTAAATAAAAAAAAAAATTCAACTGAAAGTAAGGAGCAATATTAACTTAAAACCAAGAGATATTATTGCGTATATTAGGGAGTTTGCCCCCCCCCCCATTCAATACCTCGCTCTTTACACTAAAGTTTTCATAGTACATTCAAATGAGCTATTTATTCTAATTAAACAACCTTTGTGATTCAGGGGTCATTCTTAAAGAATTGGAACAAAATTCGAACTTTAGCGTAAAGGGCGAGGTATTGACTAGGGGGCGGACCCCCTAATATATGTAATAATTTTTGTTTGTTTTAAGTCTTAATAGTGCTCCTTACTTTCAGTTGAAATTTTTTTTTTTTATTTAATCATATCTGAAGCATACCTTTATCCTTGTCAATATTCGACTCCCGTTTAAGATGGTCAGCACAAAGATTACACTCTGTAGAGATGTCAGGGGCAACAGCAAAAAGCTTGGCTTCATGTTTCATTAATAACATAAAATTTGAACTTCCAAAAACATCTTTATTATCATTTGAGGATGTATCTTCAGGTTCTACAAAAAAATCAGAGTAAACATCACATAAAAACACATAAGAAGTTTCTTACTTATAATGCTTTGAAACGCATTTTTAAAATGCCACAATTTTAATAGGGTAATCTATGGATGAGTAAAGATTAAATGGGCCTTTCTGCATCTAAAGAACTTGTAAATAAATTAGCAAGAAGGGTTGCAAAGAGAGGTAAATTTAAAACAAAACATTTTTGCGAAAATACTGGCCGATTATAATAAATTCTGTCAAAACGTATCTTCACTATGGTTGAAGTAATAGCTACCCATTAAAAAACAAATCGCAAGCCATCAAAGGCAGCGCAATAGCGCTGCCTAAGTAAAGAACGATGTTGGGAAAATGTATTATTTAATTTCTTCTTCTCCCATACCAGGGCACTTCGTATCGAAGGAGTTGTCGTAGAAACTTGGAAAAGGGCTCATTCGATTGGAAACTGGAACGGCTTGTGCCCTTTTTAATAGTCGAAAGTGATTGGAAGGCAACTAACATCCCTTCCATGCCCACCATTTCCCCAAACACATTTTTGTTCAGCGTAGCTGATTTCCGGATACAAATTATGTTTTTGAGGAGGACACTCCCCCACAGCCTTCAGGGCAAGGGTTGTAAGTTATGCCCTGGGGGCATATAAGGTTTTTATAGAAAGCGTTGTCGTAGAAAATTCAAAAAGGGCTCAATTTATTGGAAATTGAAATGGCTAGTGCCCTTTTTAATAGTCGAAAGTGATTGGAAGGCAACTAACACCCCTTCCACGCCCACCATTTCCTCAAACACATCCAATCAAAATTTTGAGATAGCCATTTTGTTCAACGTAGTTGAAAATTCTGGAAATTAGGTCTTTGAGGATGACAACAACTCCCCCTCAGAGCCCTCAGGGCAAGGGTTACAAGTTATGCCCTGGGGGCATATAAGGTTTTTATTGAAAGCTTTGTCGTAGAAACTTGAAAAAGGGTTCATTCGATTAGAAATTCACTAAGTGAATTGCAGAGGGGGACTCCAGCCCGCCCCCCGTGGCTAAATGATGCTGCCTTATATTTTATATTTTTGTTTTGAGATTTCTATTATATAGCATTGAAATTTACGATTAGACCAGGTAAGCCCCCCCCCCCCCCCTGAAAATTCAGATTATGGGCACTTATGGTATCATCCACTAAGCAAACATCAAAACCCCATTTAGCAGTAATAAAAATTATCATTGCTAGCAGCAATTCTTATTTTAATATTTGTATCTTAAACGTTGTAGTTAATTTACCTTGAACGGTATACAGATAATTTTGTCATACCTATAATACTGATTACTTGATTTTCATTGATGATTGATGAGAATGCATGGTTGTGTTCTTACAAAATACAAAATTCTTCTTAAAAAACACAAATATGTTTTTACAAAAGTGTTCATACAAAATATGTCTTATAAAATACATCCACTAAGGCTACATCTTCTTTTTTAAGAAAATGAAAATAGACTCTTAAACAGGCTTCTTTTGGCTACCAAACGCACTTTTTCACATTCAGAATATATTGTACAAAATACACAATACAACATTCACATAAAATTCAAGACATAATACATAATTTGATTGGCTTGTGGAAAGTGCAAGTACTCGAGATGCCTGTTCCTTGCAGTTTAAGGCCTGATGGCCGGCTGGTACCGATACGGCTGTTCCTGCTCGCTCAAGCTCTCTTCTGCACAAGTTTAAAATAAACGTAATAAGCACAAAGTAAATCCACAAAATACAAAATAGTTAATACAAAATACAAAATAATTTTTACAAAACAAACAAAAATTCATGTAAATACAAATAGAACTTACAAAAGAAGATCTAGCTCTTACAGAATATATAAAAGATCTAACAACATCCAAAGTTGTTCTTACAAAACAAAAATAATAATTATAAAATACAAAATAGTTCTTATAATAACAAAATACCTCATACCAAATCCAAATAATGCTCTTGATGAAAATAAAATAGTTCTTAAAAAATACAAAATACTTACAAAAAATGCAAAATGATTCTTAGAAATACAAATAGTACTTACAAAAGTAGATCTAGTTCTTACAAAACAGTTGATATAAAATACAAAATAGTTCTTACAATTACAAAATATCATAGGCAGCACAATAGCGCTGCCTAAGTAAAAAACGATGTTGGTACAATGTATTTTTTTTTTTTGGTTCTTGGTCTTAGACCAGGGCACTTCGTATCGAAGGAGTTGTCGTAGAAACTTCGAAAAGGGCTCATTCGATTGGAAATTGGAGTGGCTTGTGCCCTTCTTAATAGTCGAAAGTGATTGGAAGGCAACTAACACCCCTTCCACACCCACCATTTTCCCAAACACATCCAATCAAAATTTTGAGATAGCCATTTTGTTCAGCGTAGTTGATTTCCAGATAGAAATTATGTTTTGAGGAGAACACTCCCCCACAGCCCCCAGGGCAAGGGGTTGTAAGTTATGCCCTAGGGGCATATAAGGATTTTATAGAAAGCGTTGTCGTTGAAACTTCAAAAAAGGCTCGTTCGATTGGAAATTCAAAGGGCTAGTGCCCTCTTTAATAGTCGAAAGTGATTAGAGGGCAATTGACCCCCCTCTCACGCCCACCTTTTCTCTAAGCACATCCAATCTAAATTTTGAGATAGGTATTTTGTTCAACGTAGTTGAAAGTTCTGGATTTTAGGTCTTTGAGGTTGAGACCCCCCCCCCCCCGCTGCCCTCAGGGCAAGGGTTGTAAGTTATGCCCTGGGGGCATATAAGGTTTTTTATAGTGTTGTCGTAGAAACTTCAAAAAGGGCTCATTTGATTGGAAATTGAAATGGCTAGTGCCTTTTTTAATAGTGGAATGTGGAATAGTGGAATAGGCAACTAACACCCCTTCCACGCCCACCATTTATCTAAACACATCCAATCAAAATTTCGAGATAGCCATTTTATTCAAAGTAGTTGAAAGGTCCGGAAATTTTATCTTTGAGGATGACGCTCCCCTCATAGCCCTCAGGGTAAGGGTTGTAATTTATGACCTGGGAGCATATAAGGTTTTTATTGAAAGCTTTGTCGTAGAAATTTGAAAAAGGGTCCATTCGATTGGAAATTCAAAAGGCTAGTGCCATTTTTAATAGTAAGATTTAAGGGCAACTAACCCCCCTCTCACGCCCAGCTTTTCCCCAAACACATCCAATCAAAATTTTTAGACATCCATTTTGTTCAACGTATTTAAAAGTTTCAGAAATTAGGTCTTTGAAGGTGATAACCCCCCTCAGAGCCCTCTGGACAAGGGTTGTAAGTTATGCCCTGGGGGCATGTAAGGTTTTTATAGATACTTATGTTGTAGAAACTTCAAAAAGGACTCATTCGATTGGAAATTAGAAGGGCTTGTGCCCTTTTTAATAGTAGAAAGTGATTGGAGGATAAATAACACCCCTCTCACACCCACCATTTCCCCAAACACAATAAAAAAATCCAATCAAAATTTGTAGAAACTTCAAAAGGGCTCAGTCGATTGAAAATTAAAAGGGCTAATGCCTTTTTTAATAGTTGAAAGTGATTGGAGAGCAACTAACGCCACTCTCACTCCCACCATTTCCCAAAACACATCCAATAAAAATTTTGAGATAGGAATTTTGTCTAACGTAGTTGAAAGTTCTGGAAATTAGGTCTTTGAGGATGACAACCCCCCACAGCCCTCAGGGCAAGGGTTGAAATTTATGCCCTTGGGGCATATAAGGTGCTTATAGAAAGGGTTGTCGTGGAAACTCAAAAGGGGCTCATTCAATAGGAAATTCAAAGGCCTATTGCCCTTTTAATAGTCGAACGTTTTTGGAAGGCTTAATATTTTTATAGTAAACATCGATGTGGGTACAATGTATTATTATTTTTTTTCTTTTTTTTGTTTAGAAAAGGGCACTTCGTATCGAAGGAGTTGTCTTAGGAACTTTGAAAAGGACTCATTCGATTGAAAATAGAAAGTGCTAAAAAGGGTTAATAGTCGAAAGTGATTGGAGGGAAACTGGTCCCCCTTCCACGCCCATCCTTCCATTTGCCTATTATGTTTAAAAACTGAATGTTGCCTTAAGATTAAATCAAAATGCACTGTGTTAATGCTAATTCCCAATAAGGCATCTCAGCAGTATCCCAAGAACGACTGAGGGTATTATGTTCAAACTTTCGGGGATAATTCTGCTCTTAAAACTTAACCAAATCAAAATAGCGTTAGTGTATCCAAGCTATCAAAAAAAGTAAACAGATTTTTTTTTGCGAATGGTATCAAGTTTTCTATTTCAGGTCAACTAGAGGAGGTATGAAAAAAAATAAAACACTACTATTTGTGTCCAAATTTTTAAAAGGGTGTATGTTGTTAAAAATTGCTGAAAATTTTTCTCCAGCATACAAATAGCAGGCCGAACTATAAAGTCTTAAAAAAAAACAAAAAGATTTAAAGAACTATTTTCTTTTTCCCTGAAAAGACTATGTCAATATAAAACGAACAGAAATTAATTAAAAAAAAACTTTCCACAAAATAAGTTTTTCAAAGAAAAGTAAAAAACCCCATTAAACCAAAAATGAGAAAAATAAAATCAAATAATCTACCGAGCGTGAAACTACCACTAATTAGCATCGATAAATAAATGAAACCCAAAACCAACAGAAATTACAATAAATAACCGAGTCAAACTCAAAACGAGCAGAAATTAAAATGAGTAGGGCTCAAAACCCCTATGCCATCCCAAGGCCAGAACATAATTTGCACTTTACTAAAAAAAATACAAATACAAATGTGCATTGTCAGTTTAATACACATATACTGATACTTAGTCATCAAAATGTTAATATTATTTGATTTATTAAAGTTATAAAAGCAAAAAGATTTATATTTTTTCAGTAAACTACAATAATAGTGTATCATTACTTTATAAAGTATTAAGGGTTTAATAAAGTATTAAGGGTTTACAATTGAAATCATCAACGTCAAAATGATAAACTAAAGACTTCATGCCCCCCCCCCACACTTACCAACAATAAAATAATTTTTATTTTGTTGTTGAATTCTTCCATTTTTGGTATTTTATGATCTTTTAGTTTTTGCTCTGAGTCAATTTGTCATCTTTATTTTAGAGCCAGACTCCTTAAAGAGTTTATCAAAAAACTTCTTATATAATATATCTTCTTTTTTTTTCATATATCTTATCTTGTGACCAAAGATAGGAAAGGTTCGAAAAAAAAAAGGTTTTAATATTTAAGGGTTTAGGTTTAAAGGGTTTGAAGAAAGAGATAGGAAACAAAAAAAAAAGAATAAGAAAAGTTTAACCAAAGTTATAAAATTAACGAGAGCAGTTTGATCATTTGAAGCAAGATAGGACTGACACTCCCCATGCTTCTGAATACCATAACATAATTTGCATTTTAATACCATTCCTAAAAAATTTTATCTTTTCTATTTTGACAAACTGGATTAATTTACACTCTTTTGATTTAGTTCAACTATACGAGCAGAACTATTAATAGTGGCAGCCTTGAAATTTTTAATTTAATACCCTCAGTTGGCCTTGAGATGTTGATGGGAGATCTTAATGACAACCACCATACACATATTGCCTTATATTTTAGTTTTGAAGCAACATAACCTTTCTATGAAAGTTTCTACTTTATACCTTGTTGTATTCTTTAGATATTCGGCCTGGATATATTGACGACCTAGATGGACTTCTATTTGATTTAGTTGCGATAGAAGTAGTGGTAGAAGTAGCGCTAAAAGTCTCAAGCCTTAAGATTTTCAGATACACTATACACCTCTTTGATAACCTATATGTAAATAGTTTGTCTCCATTTAGTTCAACACCGCCTTCGCCATTGTCAGAAAGTTTAATTAATATCCTTAGATATTAATTAAAGTATAATCAATAGGAATAGCAGCCTATTAGTGATAGCAGTACTAGGCCTAGTATTATTAGTAAACAGTAATAGTATTCATATTTCTGCTTTTTGGTCTATCACAATATCCCCGTCTCATGCCCTGATATTTTCAACTTAATATTTTAATCCATTTTTGACATATTGCTGATGAGTCCTGTTGATAAGCAGCATATACATAATATGTTTAGCTTAGCCCAACATCCCCTCAACAGTCCCTGACAGTTCCACATTAGTTCTATTAGCCTTAGTAATATTAGTACTAACAGCAGTAGCGGTACTACTACAACTGGTATTAGTATGCACATAGTACGTTTTTATTAGATCAGCATACCCCTTAACATGCCATGAAACTTTCAACCTAATACTGAAAATCGTTCTTTATATACTGCTGATACGGCCTTTTGATAGCCTTCAGCCAGATGTTGTGTTTCAATTTAATTTAACATACCTCTGAAAGCGTCTAATGCCCTTAGTCTTATTAGCAACATTAGTCTTATTAGAAGCAGTAGAAGAAGTAGGAGTAGTATTCATACTGTGTCTTTTGGCTAGTTCAATATCCCTCTCAACACGCCAGAAAATTTCACCTTCAGCATGTTGTGATCCAGTTCAACTTCCCCTTCAATATAGTTATAATAGTAGTAGAAGTACAAATAGTACTAGCTCTAGGACTAGAATTAGTACGAAGAGCAGCATGCACATTTTGTCTTTTGATCAGTTAAACATCCCCCTCATCAAGCCCTGTTGGCATCCTATATTTGGTTTAAACCCAAATTGATTGGACGAATTTCAGGAAGCAGGAAATATTCAAAAACTTTGCTCAGCGAACAGGCTACCGTAACAGGTCCATATGATGCGCAATTAGTCGGATCTTTCCCACGTTTAAGAATCGAAGTGACACTCCCGCACAAAAAAGGATCAGGCACCAAAGACGTACATAGACAAATTTGAAATAATAACTGCAAATGATAAATCAATTCCTTCGAATCAATATGAAGGTGTAAAACACTAATACCATCAATATCACATGATTTAAATTCTTAACACGACGAATCACACGGTCAGCAGAAACGGGAGGCACATGGCCTTGGTAAATTTTCGCAGGAAATACATAAGAACAGAGGCTAGCAAACTGAGAGTGAACCGCATAATTCATAATATTAAAAAGCTTATTATAATGATTAATCCAAGAGGCATTAGGGATCTGATCGGCATTAAGAGGTGAATCAAATTTTGCAACATTAATCACTTTTTTCCACTGACTAGAGGTCTTTGGATATTCCACACCATTGTACCTAACTTTACGAAGATAACGTTTAAACTTCAACTTCATTTTCTGTTTAATGTCAAAAAGGTGACGCCTTAAAGGGCAGCCACACGCTACCCAAATTCTAAGCCACAATTTTGCACGACCCTGATTTTTAAATCAGGGTCAGATTTCAATAATAATTTGGACTCTAAGTTAAAAGATGAGGCCTGCAAGCGGTTGGGTCCTTT
>JAQQPU010004677.1:8551-51143 GCA_029168905.1 Artemia sp. Kazakhstan ARC1039
TACGCTGAACAAAATGACTATCTCAAAATTTTGATTGGATGTGTTTTGGGGAAATGATTGGCGTGGGGGGGGGGGGGCTAGTTGCACTCTAATCACTTTCGACTATTAAAAAGGGCACTAGCCCTTTAATTTCCAATCGAATGAGCCTGTTTTGAAGTTTCTACGACAACGCCTTCTATAAAAAAACTTATATGCCCCCAGGGCATAACTTAAAACCCTTGCCCTGAGGGTTGTGAGGGAGTGTCCTCCTCAAAAATATATTTTCTATCTGGAAATCAACTACGCTGAACAAAACGGCTATCTCAAAATTTTGATTGGATGTGTTTGGGGGAATGATGGGCATGGGTGAGCTAGTTGCTCTCCAATCACTTTCAACTATTAAAAAGGGTACTAGCTTTTTGAATTTCAAATCGAATGAGCCTTTTTTGAAGTTTCTACAACAACGCCTTCTATAAAACCTTATATACCCCCAGGACATAACTTAAAACCCTTGCCCTGAGGGTTGTGGGGGATTTTCCTCCTCAAAAATGTATTTTCTATCAGGAAATCAACTACGCTGAACAAAATGGCTATCTCAAGGTTTTGATTGGATCTGTTTGGGGAAATGATGGGCTTGGGGGGGGCTAGTTGCACTACAATCACTTTCGACTATTAAAAACGGCACTAGCCCTTTAATTTCCAATCGAATGAGCCTTTTTTGAAGTTTCTACGACAACGCCTTCTTTAAAAACCTTATATGCCCTCAGGGCATAACTTAAAACCCTTGCCCTGAGGGTTGTGGGGGAGTGTCCTCATCAAAAATATATTTTCTATCTGAAAATCATTTACGCTAAACAAAATGGCTCAAAAATTTGAGCCTCAAAATTTTGATTGGATGTGTTTGGGGGAATGATGGGAGTGGGGGGGGGCTGTTGCCCTCCAATCATTTTTGACTATTATAAAGGGTACT
The DNA here is from genome assembly GCA_029168905.1 of Artemia sp. Kazakhstan ARC1039. Classification (NCBI taxonomy): domain Eukaryota; kingdom Metazoa; phylum Arthropoda; class Branchiopoda; order Anostraca; family Artemiidae; genus Artemia; species Artemia sp. Kazakhstan ARC1039. The sequence continues at coordinate 9,501 of JAQQPU010004677.1, forward strand.
AGATTGGAATTCGATTGGAAATTGCAGTGGCTAGTGCCCTTTTTAATAGTGGAAAGTGGTTAGAGGGCAACTAGCCCCCCCTCCCACGCCCATCATTTCCCCATACACATCCAATCAAAAGTTTGAGATAGCCATTTTGTTCAGCGTAGTTGATTTCCAAATAGAAAATATGTTTTTTGAGGAGGACACTCCCCCACAACCCTCGGGGCAAGGGTATTAAGTTTTGCCCTGAGGGCATATAAGAGCGATATTGGCACAATGTACTATTTATTATTTTTTCCTTTAGAGCAGGGCACTTCATATGGAAGGGGTCGTCGTAGAAACTTCAAAAGGGGCTCATTCGATTCGAAAGTGAGAGTTCTAGTGCCTTTTTAACAGTCAAAAGTGATTTGAGGGCAACTAGTCCCCCCCCCCTCCAATGCCCATCATTCCCCCAAACACATCCAATCAAAGTTTTGAGATAGCCATTTTGTTCAGCGTAATTGATTTCCAGATAGAAAATATATTTTTGAGGAGGACAATCTCACAAAACCCTCAGGGCAAGGGTTTTAAGTTATGCCCTGGGGGTATATAAGGTTTTTATAGAAGGCGTTGTCGTAGAAGAATTCAAAACAGGTTCATTCGATTATAAATTCGAAGGGCTAGTACCCTTTTTAATAGTCGAAAGCAATTGGACGGCAACTGGCCTCCCCCCACGTCCATCATTCCCCCAAACACATCCAATCAAAATTTTGAGATAGCCATTTTGTTCAGTCTAGTTAATTTCCAGACAGAAAATATGTTTTTGAGGAGGGCACTCCCCCACAACCCTCAGGGCAAGGGTTTTAAGTTGTGCTCTGGGGGCATATAAGGTTTTTACAGAAGAAGTTGTCGAAGAAACTTCAAAAAAGGCTTATTCGATTTGAAATTCAAAGGGCCAGTGCCCGTTTTAAAAGTCAAAAGTGATTGGAGGGCAACTACCCCCCCCCCACACCCATCATTCCCCCAAACACATTCAATCAAAATTTTTAGATAGCCATTTTATTCAACGTAGTTGAAAGTTTTGGAAATTAGGTCTTTAAGGATGACAACCCCTCCCCCCACAGACCTCAAGGCAAGGGTTTTAAGTTATGGCCTGGGAGCATATAAAGTTTTTATTGAAAGTATTATCGTAGAAACATCAAAGGGGCTCATTCAATTGGAAATTGATAGGGCTAGTGCCTTTTTTAATAGTTGAAAGTGATTAGATAGTGACTAACGCCCCTCTCATGCCCAACATTTTCCCAAACACATCGAATTAAAATTTTTAGATATCCATTTTGTTCAACGTAGTTGAACGTTCTGTAAATTAAGTCTTTTAGGAAGATAACCCCCTCAAAGCCCTCACTGCAAGGGTTGTAAGTTATGCCCTTGGGGGAATATAAGGTTTATATAGAAAGTTGTTGTATAAACCATAGGCAGCGCGATCGCACTGCCTAAGTAAAGAACGGTGACACTCGAGAACGAGAAAAGACACGGGGACTAAGTAAAGAGGAGGAAACTCCCCCACAACCCTCAGGGCAAGGGTTTTAAGTTATGCCCTTGGGGCATATAAGAACGATGTTGGCACAATGTATTATTTATCAATTTTTTCCTTTAGAGCAGGGCACTTCGTATCGAAGAAGTTGTCCTAGAAACTTCGAAAAACACTCATTCGATTGGAAATTGGAGTGGCTTGTGCCCTTTTTAATATTCGAAAGTGATTGAAAGGCGACTAACACCCCTTTCAAGCCCACCATTTTCTGAAACACATCCAATAAAAATTTGAGACAGCAATTTTGCTCAGCGTAGTTGATTTCCTAATAGAAATTATGTTCTTGAGGACAGTCCCCCACAGTCCTTAGGGCAAGGGTTGTAAGTTATGCCCTGGGGCATATAAGGTTTCTTATAGAAGGCGTTGTCGTAGAAACTTTATAAAAATTCTGATTTGGTTGGAAATTCAAAGGGCTAGTGCCCTTTTTGATAGTTGAAAGTGATTAGAGGGCAACTAACCCGCCTCTTACGCCCACCTTTTCGCCAAACACATCTAATCAAAACTTTGAGATAGCCATTTTATTTAACGTAGTTTAAGTTCGGGAAATTAGGTCTTTGAAGATGACAACCACCCCACAGCCCTCAGGGCAAGGATTGTAAACTATGCCCTAGGGGCGTATAAGGTTTTTATTGAAAGCGTAGAAACTTTAAAAGGGCTCATTAAATTAGAAATTGAAAGGGCTAGTGCCTTTTTTCATATTTGAAAGTGATTGGGGAACGATTAACGCCCCTCTCACTCTCACCATTTTCCCAAACACATCCAATAAAGATTATGAGATAGCCATTTTGTTCCACGCAGTTCAAAGTTCAGGAAATTATACCTATGAGCAAGACACTCTACCCACAGTCTTTAGGGCAAAGGTTATAAGTTATGCCCTGGGGGCATATAAAGTTTTTATGTGAAATCTTTGTCTTTGTCGTAGAAACTTGAAAAAAGGCTCATTCGATTTGAAATTCAAAGGGCTAGTACCCTTTTTAATGGACGAAAGTGATTAGTGATAGTTTTTTTTTTTTTTTTTTTAGACCAGGGCACTTCGTATCGAAGGAGTTGTCATGGGAACTTCAAAAAGGGCTCATTCGATTGAAAATAGAAAGTGCTGATGCCTTTTTTAATAGTCGAAAGTGATTGGAGGGCAACTAATCCCCCTTCCACTCCCACCCTCCCACGCCCACCCTCCCACGCCCACCCTCCCACTTACCAATTATGTTTAAAAACCAAATGTTGCCTTAAAATTAAATGAAAATCCACTGTGATAATGCTAATTCCCAATAAGGCATATCAGCAGTATCCCAAGAACGACTGAGGGTACAAGTAACAGGCCAAACTATAAAGTCTTAAAAAATGAAAAGATTTAAAGAGTTATTTTCTTTTTCCCTGAAAAGACTATGTCAATATAAAACTAACAGAAATTAATTAAAAAAACTTTTTCCACAAAATAAGTTTTTCAAACAAAAGTAAAGAACTCTATTAAACAAAAAATGAACAAAAATAAATCAAATAATCTACCAAGCGTGAAACTACCACAAATTTGCATCGATAAAGAAATGAAACCCAAAACGAACAGAAATTACAATAAATAACCGAGCCAAACTCAAAACGAGCAGAAATTAACTTAAGTTGGGCGCAAAACCCCTATGACTTCCCAAGGCCAGAGCAAAATTGGTTTTTTACTGAAAAAATACAAATGAATGTGCATTGTCATTTTTATATACATATACTGATATTTAGTAATCCAATTGTTAATAATATTTGATTTATTAAAGTTATAAAAGTAAAAACATTTATATTTTTTCAGTAAAGCACAAATTGTTTAAATGAAGTTCCTTACTTTTCTTTGAAAAACTGATTTTTTGGAAAAAAAATTTTTAAATAATTCTTCTAAAAAGATTACATGGCCAAAACAGGTTAAAGCCGGGCTGGATAATTCCGGCATCTTGTGAAAATAAAATGAGGGTTAGGGTCTCGGTCCCAAGTGACCTGACGATTTCCTTAGTGGCGTTGATTTATACCATTGGGACATGAGATTCCATCCGTCGTACCAAAAACTTTCAGGTCAAAGGCAGGCACGCTGAATCTGGTTTGAACCAGCTTAATTTACGCCTTTCAAATCTGCATGATTAGTGGGTCTAACTGAGGCCATGCTGCTCCAAGAACGGCAAAAAAGTGAGCGTGTTTTACCAGGCTTGAAGAGTAATCATACAAGGACTGTCAATCGGTATGATTGAAGAGCCCGTTGGTGCAAAGGCCCCCCTCCCAATGCTCACACCAATTTTTTGCACAGAGGTAAGCATATTTCACCTGTTTCAGACAGAACCATACGATACCATTTACTCTCTATGATAAAGGGCCAAATTGGCCCCTTCACCCGCCTCCTGTTCTACCCAACAGCATCTTAGAAAAAAGGTAAATTTGTTGTACGTTGTTTGGATTAGAATTCCGTAAAGGATTTTTAATCTCTACGACAGGACAAACAAAATGGTACAGTTAATCCTTCAAATCCCTATCTACAAATTTTGATTGGAAAGGCTTAAGTATCATGATTAAATAAATTGTACAATGATTTCAGAACTGTATAAATTTAGCTAAAATGTTGGCAAATGGTCCTCAAAAGCACCCCTTTTCCTCCCTCATACCGTGATCTTTAGCAGATTTTTAGATATGTTGCCCTTCGTTTAAATGAAATCCTGCAAGAACTTTCTATCCATAATATTGTAGGCACTAATTAAGCCATTAGTCCGAGTAAAACTACCTCCCCTCATTTTTTGTTCAGCAGAAAAGTTTGCACCAATTGGCTTCAGACTAACATTGGGTTTCAGGAAATATCGAATAAAGTTGGTTTTAAGTACACAGTGTATTTAGTGACCGTCTTTATGGAACGTGTCACTATTTTTTTCTCTCTATTTTTTAAGAGAAAAATTCCACTTGAGGCACACCATTTTTAAAGTTTTGACGGAATTACAAGCCCGACATCCACATCTACAATGAAAGCACAAAATCAAAATATTACTCCTGCAACTTTTTGTTGGCAAAGACATAACAGTAGACCCGACCGTTCATCAGGGGCGCCGGCGGAAACTTTTGCAGGGGGGACGCCAAAATAGAAGCGGTGGTTGGGTAACAGTTTAGGTGGTTTAGGTCACCAAACTACGACTTTACCTCGAAGAGGACAAATTTGCCATCAATTTAAAATCCTGAAAAGCTATTCAATTTAATAGTATAAATAACTATATTTTAGGCTTCCCAGTTGCAAAAGAAGTAAAGCTCCACGGTGGCAGTACTGGATTCAACCAAGTTGATTCGCTTTATTTGTAATGAAATTAGGCGACGTTTGGTGAACTGTAATTGCGTATCAGCTATAATAGGGGGGGGTGAGTCATTGTTTAGGTGGGGGTAGGGTAGATTCCTATATAAGCACATTTTAGTGGGCACACTGCTTACTCTTCATGAGGCTTCAGATAAGTGTTGACAGAGGTAGGGGGGAGAAGGAATGAATTAAAAGGTTTCTCCATGCAGCTGAAATGTTATATTTCCATATCTACCAGCACAGAGGTCGAAAAGGCAAAGCAGGTCATAATCAGCCCAGCCATAAAACTTCTTTGGTGTGGCAAATACTGCTAGGAGCCTAGTATCCTGCCAAAATTCTTTAGTAGTAATATTAACAAGGACTTTTCACCAAAATTACCATTCATCGACATTTTTTTGTATATTCAAATTTTATCCAAAATTGAAATTGCAAATTTAAACGCAGGGCGGTACTAATCAACGTAAATTATTAATTTACTAATCTTAAAAGCGATTAGTAATGATGGGCGTGGGAGGGGGGGCTAATTGCCTTTCATTAAAAACTTTAATGCCCCCAGGGCATAACTTACAACCTTGCCCTCCTCAAAACATATTTTCTATCTGGAAATCAACTACGCTGAATAAAATGGCTATCTCAAAATTTTGATTGGATGAGTTTGGAGAAATGATGGACGGGGGGAGCTACTTGTCCTCCAATCACTTTCGACTATTAAAAAGGGCAGTAGCCCTTTTAATTTCCAATCGAATGAGTCTTTTTTGAAGTTTCTACGACAACGCCTTCTATAAAAACCTTATCTGCCCCCAGGGCATAACTTAAGACTCTTGCCCTGAGGGTTGTGGGGGAGTTTCCTCCTCAAAAACACATTTTCTATCAGCAAATCAATTACGCTGAACCAAATGGCTATCTCAAAATTTTGATTGGATGTGTTTTGGGGAATGATGGGCGTGGGGGGGGGGCTAGTTGCCCTCCAATCACTTTCGATTATTAAAATGGGTACTAGCCCTTCGAATTTCCAACCGAATGAATCTGTTTTGAAGTTTCTACGACAACAGCTACTATAAAAACCTTATATGCCCCCAGGGCATAACCTAAAACCCTTGCCCTGAGGGTTGTGGGGGAGTTTCCTCCTCTTTTCTATCTGGAAATCAACTACGCTGAACAAAATGGCTATCTCAAAATTTCGATTGGATTTGTTTGGGGGAATGATGGGCGTGGAGGAGGGGGGATAGTTGCCCTCCATTCACTTTCGACAATTAAAAAGGGCACTGCAATCGAACGAGCCATTTTCGAAGTTTCTACGACAACTTCTTCGATACGAAATGCCTGACTGAAGAAGAAAAAAAAGCACCTTGTACCAACATCGTTCTTTACTTAGGCAGCGCTAGCGCGCTGCCTATGATAAGTAGCTCTTTTGAAAGTAATAAAAAACTTTAGCGTAAAGAGTGAGGTATTAACGAGGGGGCAAACCCCCTCATATACATGATAATTTCCGTTCATTTTAAGTTTTAATGTTGCTCCTTACTTTCAATTGAAAAAACTCTTTATTTTTTTTTATTTCTGATTTTTGTTTTAAATAATCTTGGGAAATCTGGCCCCTCCTTCTTGGAAAATTCTCCTCCCCGATGATAAATTCCTCCATTGATAGATCCTCCTATGTGACCCCCTCCCACCGACCCCCTTCCCCCACCAGAAAAATGCCCCCTAAAATGACTGGATGCTTCCCAGTAACCAATACTATATGTAAGCAGTGGGCAAAGTTCGTAACTTGCAGCCCTTCCCCCGGGGACTGTGGGGGATCAAGTCATCCTCAAAGACATAGTTATTAGATCCTTCGACTATGCCAAACATAATGGTCACTTAAAAAGGGCACCGGAACTTCTAATTTCCATTTGAATACGCCCTTTCGTGATATTCTATGACCACTGGGTCGATGCGATCACCCTTGCGAAAAAAAACAAATAAACACGCATCCGTGATCTTTCTTCTGGCAAAAGATACAAGGTTCCTCATTTTTGAAGATAAGAGCTTGAAACCTCTACAGTAGGGTTTTCGAATACACTGAATCTGATGGTATGATGGTCTGAGATCCTATAAATTTTAGGGGTGTTTTCCCCTTTTTTGAAAACAAGGCGAATTTTTTCAGGCTCGTAACTTTTGATAAGTAAGAAAAAACTTGATAAAACTTATATATTCGAAATCAGCATAAATAAGTGTTGCGGTCCCAAAGCATTTAGTCAACTGACATACTAATCAAAACAAAACAAAATGATGTTGCCTATTTGTTTGAAGATTACTTAGAGTTTCAGTTACTCCTCCTATTTCTCTAATGAGCTGATTAAAAAGTGAAAATAAAAAATAAAAAGTTAACATTCAATTTAATCGAACGCAACTCAGTTTCTTTTTGGAAGTAAGACAGTCAACAGTGAAAAATGTTCTACGCATATCCACTATGTTTGTATACAATGGGCAGCTGACCATCCTGTGAGAATTGTACTATTGCTGATGACTGTGACGAAAAGTGTCCAGTCCATGTAAATTTCATAAAGAATATGCAGTGCAAATTAAAGACTGCAATTCCTGTCTTGAAAATGTTTTGACTCTCACACTAGAGTATTCCTATCCTCTAATTGCCTCTATGACAAATGTGATCAATGGGAAAATACTTACCCTTGTATGATTGGAAAAACCCTAAATACGACTTCAGTTTATTTTTAAGAGATTGGTATCGTCGTGGTTTTAAGTTGTTTTGTGAGGAAGAACCAAGTCTACGCTTCAACTGCTGAATAATAATACTGATTTTTATTTGGCTGTTACAGAAAGGGATTCTTCATATGAGAATGTCGTGTGTGATATCGCTTCAAGTAAGCAAACTTAAACACGTGAGTTTTATAACATGAACCAAAATAGTATTATTGACTTTACAAGGAGATGTAAAGAAGTTACATTATATTGTAGAAAATATGACCCTGGCTTTGCATCCCAAGATCCTGACGAGTTGCTGCCACTTATCGTTGTCAATGGCCACCTATACATGGAAGAAGAAATCTAAACAATAAAGACTCTTCTTGTGCATACATATTTTTATTAATAAACAAATTCACAAAAATTGTTAAAGCACTTTACTCTTTGGGCATTGAAATCTATATTATTCAGGTAGGAAAGGTCATTTTCAACTAGAAAGGTGTTCAATCGAGGATTGTGTACATAAATGCTGAGATATTCAATGTAAGTATAGTCACGACATCGAAAAATAAAATATAGTAGTGCGTGAAACCACAGATTTTGGTCGATAAATCTTGTACTCGCATCCGATTTTGAATAATAGATTTCCCACTTTGCTCAAGAATGTTTTCGATGTGTGGCATTTAGAATGCATGCGGTAGGCCAAGTGGATCGTCACCATTGAAATCGTAATATTCGTCACTGTTTGAAAGATGTATAGCCAACGACCCGTCTTTACAGTTGACGGACTACTATTAACAATGGTAATGGTATTGTTAACCCTTAGAAAATGTTCAAGGAAATCTGAGGTTATGTAATAGGATTTTTATTTGGTCATGTACGGGTCCAAACTAAATACAATGATTATTTGATTTGTGTTCATTGTGCCAAATCTAATAGAATACTGTCATCGGGGGTAATTTCCCAAATTGGTTTCAAGTTTGTTTAGTAAGATTAATGCTAGACTCTCCACCAATGGCTCGGCAAAGATACACTCTGAACATACAGTGCCCGGTCGGACAACACTCACATCCTGAGTATACCAGACAAATCCAATACAATGATACCATGAGTTTTTGGAAATATTACATCGGTTATACCATTTTAAAATAGTTGTGAATCTCGATCTAGGGATTGCATTGTCAATTCATATAGGATCCGGTAGTATTTATCAAAGGATAAATTGTAGAGCGGCATTAGTTTTACTTTACATACATGAGATTAAAGTCCGAGTATTTCAAACTTGTGTGGAGAATGATCCAATTGCACTAGCATTTTTTACAAAAGTCAAAGCAAGTTTTGAAGGAATTTCACCATTGATAAATGACGAGTCTGTGTAGCTATGTGAACCCGTATCAATATGTTATTGATTCATGATTGCATGCGGAACGAGTAGTTTGATATTATTTCCGCTAATTCATGATTTTCCAATTGCTTAAGCAACAGAACTCATAACCTGTAGTTACATGAAGTACTGCCGAGGTGAGAGAGACTGTTGGATCAGATGCAGTGGCAAGCACTTTTTGCAAAATAAAACTGGACGGGGCAAAATGTAACTCTGCATCAATCTTAACATTGGGAGGCATACATTGAGGCATATTAAGTATTTCATGATTTATTTTCCCAACCAAGTGTAAATCACTAGTTTTCACCTCTCTGAGTATATTGGTAGTTTAAATGTCCGTTTTATATTCATATCCAATGGCTAAACCTCTCAATTTCTTATAGAACTCTGGATTAATCAACATGAATTCTGTTTAACTCACATAGTTTGATAGATTGTTGCTTCTGCTCACACGTGTTCCATTTATGTATACACTTATTTGTCTAAACAAATTGTATAGTACACAATTTTCATAGGATAGCCCCTCGGCAGCACTTGGTTTTTCATTGTTAGATTATTTTACAATCACATGTAGATCTATAAATATGGAAGTCAAATCTATTAAATAGTCTTTACTGGAATAAATTTGAAAAAGAACTTTTTTTTCATGGTTTTTCCATATTCCACCTTTTTTGTTTTGGTTTCCTTATAATTACTTTATAGTCCCAAATCATCTAGGGGGCCATGGCCCTCCTCCCCTGCCCCCCCCCCCCGCCTGCCAGTGCCCATGCCTTCCTACGCTTCCACCAACTTTTTAGTACTGAGTGCGTTACTTTGCACCTGTCTGAGCCAGCATCATTGGCGTTGTTAAGGGGGGTAAGAGGGGGCAGCTGCCCCCCAATAATTTGGAAAAACTTAGAATTTATTAAGTAGCTTAAAAACTATTACTTGTTTTAAGTGTCAAGCTTGCTCTTTACTTTAAGTAGAAGTTTTTTTAATTAATCCATGCTCGTGTTTAACATAAGGAAAACGAGAAAAATAAGGATCAATTACACTTCATAATATCTTCCACAGTAACATTTTTCGAAATATACTTCCTTTGAAACCTTATCATCAAGCAAAAAAGTGAGCCTAGTTAATGGCTAAACTGAAATATGTTCTATGTTTCCCGTGTCACCACATTTGCTCATGTCATTTTTTTCCGATATTTAAGGTGCTTTTACTTCTTGAAATCTATCAATTCAATATTACATTATCTTGTTTTAAAACTTTCAAAAGTGGAAGTGAATATATCCTCTACATCTACAAATAGGATAGAAATGGAATTATTGGATAATAAGAAGGTAGATATACAGCGAATATATTTTCCTGAATGAAAAAGAAATTATTGAAATAGAAAATAACGCTTAGTCTTAGTGTTTTTTATAATAGTATTCATATTATAACTTGATAGGTCAAATCGGTTGGGGTTTGGTCATGGAGTTTGGTAGAGGGGATCCACTCTAGGGATCATATAATTGTTTTAATTTTTTATTTCCAGTATTTAATTGAAAGTCCAATTCTCTATTTGTTATTTCCCCCAGATATTTCTGTGTATTCCTCACAGAGATATATCCTCTAATTTAAAGTGGGATATCCACGTGAAAGATATTGTCCGTAGAGCTAATGCGTCCATGTCTCTCCTTAAGCTCTTGAATAAATTTAACATCCCCCCATCCCATTCTTTAAGGATTTATACTTCCTTTGTCCGCCCGCATCTTGAATATGCTTGTCCAGTTTGGCATCCTGGCATCTCCCGTGATGAATCAGATAAAATTGAATCTATTTAAAAAAGAGCCCTAAGAATAATTTTTAAAGAAACTTTGGTACCATATTCACTCCTTCTAAAAGAAGCCAAGCTGGAAACTCTTGAGCACAGGAGAGGAACGCTGTGCCTCCGTTTTGCAAAAAATGCAATAATAAACCCTCGCACGGAGAATATTTTCCCCAAAAGACACTCCCCATCCAGACACCGCCTGCCACGTACTGTTTCTGAACACATCCCTATCTTGTCCCCCATCCGTTTTTTAACCTCCAGATATAAAAAAAAAACCTTTGTCCCCTTCATTACTGATCAAATAAACCACTTTTTTTTTTCTTTTTTTTTGTACTGGTGATACCCATGCTGGTGTCCTTTTGGCTCTTCCGTTCCCTCCCCTTTTTATATACTCTCTTTTAAACCTTTTTAACACTATTTTTATCTCAATTTTTTTTTGTTTTTGTTTTAATTGGCGCCTTTTTAACTTTCTTACATTTGACACTTTTTGTTTTTTAGACTAGTGAATGGCTCTGTCTTTCTGATATTGTTGTATTTGGCATTTTTTAGCCAGTTTTTTAGTTGTTGTGCTATTTCTATGTCTTTTTTTATTATATGACCCCGAAATGCGAATTCGGCCCTTCGGGGCTTGTGATAGTCATTTTTTGAAATAAATATCTTATCTTATTTGTCATTGAAATGCCTAATAGGCGCTGATAACATCCTATTCCTTACGTTTCGGATTCACATACTATTCCATAAATGTATAACTGCCTCTATGCATGATACCATGCAGACTTCTTGCTATTTTCGCTTTTCTAAAAGTTTCTTTCAATCAGCTACAAAAAAAATTGACATAAGTTTTTTAAGAATTATGGCTGAAATTAGTCGCATTTCATACAACAGCGACGCTACCTATAGGACATTTGTCTCTCCATCAGCATGTTGTACAAAATGTCTGCTGACGATAGAATAAAGTAAATTTAAACGAAATGTGTATATTTTTCTCACAATTTATAAATTTCGTGCGCAGGTATAAGCGGTACCAACCCAATCTATTTTTTATTGTTATTAGTTTTATCATGCAGCACTAGGAGATCGAGCTTTGCTTGGGAAGGGAATTATAGACATAAAAACGATATTCAGTGTAACCCCCATCTGGAAATATATACTTACTGACTTACCCTACTTACCCTGACTTATACTTACTTACCCTGACTTACACACGAAAAACTTTTCTGTAATTTTTATAGAATTCGTATTTTTTTAAACAAAGATATAAAGGAGAAGGTAACTTGCAAACTCTAGGAGTCAATTTTCCCTTCCAATTGTCATCCCTGACAATTTTTAATTAATTTAAGGTTTCTGCAGCAATGATGCCAAGAATTTTTCGGATTTTCTGGATATTCTTTTTCTCTTTGTCAAACATTGCCCAAGGAATAAATTACTAATTCTCTCTTTATTTTTCGAATACTTTCAAATTTGAAATATGATTGCTATTTAAATGTCCGGAATATGCCACAATATGATGTTACACAATCTATGGCAATACTTTGAATTATCCTGATCTTTACTTAGACAGCGCTATTGCGCTGCCTATGATTTTTGTTTCGGCTTTATCTGGCCTGCTGATATCAATGCGGTTTATTCATATAAAGCGGCGAACGCACAAACAAATCAATTTAATAAAAATCAAAAATAATCTTTCAGTAAATCACGTACATGAAAAGTTCAGTTCAACAAATTAAATACTAAATAGGTGAAATCCATTCAAAACTACGAGCAAATGAATAGATTGATACCCAAGGCTATTAGAATGAAGATTCGTTCGATTATGAGATTGAGCTTCCTGTCCTAGACGTGGAGATTGAGGGAAGTGGAGGGGTGATATGTACTGCAGTATTAGTGGTGAATCTGGCTGAAAGAAGCCGAGAGTAAACGACATTCACCTTCGCCCACCCGAAAGCTTGTTTACACTATTCTACTGTCGTCTGCAGCAGCTCATTGCTGACAATTTTAATAGAATTCAAGCACCAGCACTTACATTTATGATTGTTTATTGTTTGTTTATTGACTATAATGTATTGTGTAATGTTTTTACTTTTATCAAGTAGTATGTTAGTTAAATAGTTACTTTTCTTCACTACCACTTGAATAGCAACTACTTTAATATTACCCCGTCTTGTCCCACCCCCCACCCTATTCTCAATAAAAAATACTGTAGCTGCGCCCCTGGCCAGCATCATGCTATAGCTTTTATTCATTATGACTAGAGGATCAAAACAGGCACATGGCTCCTTCAATATCCTCTTTTTCTACCCACCATCTTCTTAGAAGAAAGGTTACAGCTGCCCTTCCAAATCCTACCCAAATCTTTAATTTTTTGAATTTGGAAAAGTTGCCCTTGGAAATCCTCACCTTAAAATTTTACAGGAAGTTAGGCAATTTGCAGCGTGTTTAATGTAAAAAAAAAATATTCGATTTTTGGTATGAATCTAGTCGAAGAGTCAGTCCATGGCCCATGATAAGCTCCTCCCTTCTCAATGCCAGATTTTAGCTGAAAACTAGGTTAATTACTCTTTTTTCGTAATGGAATCATATAAGAATGTTCTATCTGTGTCATCGGCGGCACATAATGGGCTCTTGGGCCTAATCTAAATCATTTCCCATTTACAACTTTTCAGAAGTTAGGTAGGGAGGTTCTTTTTCACCAATTGGCTTGAGATTTATGCCGAAATCACCGCTACAGCATTCCCCTTCCTCTACTTAAAGTTATATGGCAAGGAATTATCGCTCAAGAAAATCGAGTGGAAGGATTTCTAGAAGCATATTTCACACATGAGCCTAAGTGCCCGTATTCACTTGAGTCCATTTTTCCTTGTTTTACAGGAAAGCAAAAAAAGAAAAAAAATTAAGAAACTTAAAACTTTGAAGGCTAATTCCAAGCTAACTTTTGGAGCCGAATGTGATGAAAGTATTCAAATCACTGAGTTTTTTGGTTTTCCGAAGATAAGGGACTTGGGACATTTTTCCAAAATCAAAATGCTAGAATTTCAGCTATTAAAAATTTGTAAATTGGCTACATTCCTCTTATACTTTTATTTCTTCCCTCAAAAATCTTCAATTGAACATATGAGACAAGCAAGTATTAATCAAAGAACCAATATTTTTCTTGTGATGTTCAGCTTTGTCTGAATTGTACTTGCAAAACACCTTGTCATGCAAAAGGTTTCTGTAAGACCGTTGGAGATCCTCAAAGAAAATAGGAATAAGAAAGATGAGTTAGATAAGATAAGATATTTATTTCGAGAAATTACTATCACAAGCCCTGAAGGGCCGAATTCGAATTTCGAAGTCCATAAAAAAACAAACAAGCAAGAAAATCATAACAAAAGCACAACAACTTAAAGATTGGCAACCAATGAAAAAAAAATTAAAATAAATAAACAATCAAAAATCGGAATGCTGTATGATTCCTTTGTCACTTATATTAAAAACTTCAAAATGGCAACTAGTTAATAAGATAAAAACTAATAAAACTAAAAAAAATAAATAATATACACATTAACAAATGTTTAAAAAACAACATAAAAAGGGGATAGGGAACAAAAAAAAACAGTATAGAGAAAACCAAGCTGTTTCTTTTATTATATAAAAGAAAAGACAAAATTTATGTACAAATTAACCACTATTTATTAAATCAGTAAAAAAAAAGGGATAAAAGATTTCTTATACCGCAAGGTAGTGCAAAGAATGGGAGATAAGGTGGGGATAGGCTGGGACACAGTTCGTGGAGGACGATTTCTATCAGGTACATGGTATTCAGGGAAAAGGTTCGCAGTACGGGGGTTCAAAAGTGCCAACTTACCAAAACGGAGGCACAAATTATTTCTTCGTCTCTCGAGGGTCTCTAGGTTTGAAATATTTAACAAATACAAATACGGTATCTTGCCCTCTTTAAAAATAATTCTTAGAGCTCTCTTTTGGAAATTTTCAATTTTTTGTGTTGCTTCATTAGAGAGGCTAGGGTGCCACACAGGTCAAGCGTACTCTAATATGGAACGCACAAAAGAAATGTGTACTTGTAGTAAATGTGATTGGGGGCAACTGAATTTATTTAAAAGTTTAAGGAGGGAAAGCGAGGAGTTTGCTTGTCGTAGGATATTATTTATATGGGCATCCCATTTCAAATTAGAAGAAATTGTAACACCAAGGAGTTTAAGAGATGTGACAGAGGTTTCAGGAGGAATAGGAGCAAGAAAAAGGGGAGGGGATTTAAGGAAACTTACTGAGACTATTGCGGATTTAGAAGGGTTAACTGTCATGTCAAGGGAAGAGGCCTCACAGGCAATATCTTGGAGTATGCCCATTGGGTTGCTAAAGATGTTTTTATGACATATCTCTAAAACTGTCAAGTCATCGACAAATTTCCATCTATTGTCATAAAGGGTTGAAAGGCTGTTAATCATAAGAGAAAAAATGAGAGGGCCTAGAATAGTCCCCTGAGGAATGCCATTAAATATGGGGAGATGATCTGAGAAATAATTTAGATATTTAACTGCTTGAGATCTATTAGAAAGAAAAGAGGCAACGAGCTTAACAAGGAAAGTTTCAATGTGGAATTCATTTATAAGTTTATCTATGAGTAAATTGTGGTTAATCAAATCAAAAGCTTTTTGAAGATCAATAGAAATTAGATTAAGCCAAGTGTTAGGTTTTTCAAGTAATTTACCCATGGTATCAACAAGATGGATCAGGTAATGAGAGGTTGACGTGGATTTGAGATTACCAAACTGTCTAAGATCAATGGGGGGGAGGACTTTCATCTTAAGCCAGTCTGCGAGAAAACTTTCATACAATTTTGAAAAAATCGAGGTGAGGGTAATAGGACGAATGCCATCAAAGCCAGGCTTCCCGTTTTTCTTTTTGATTGGGGTAATAAAGCCTTGTTTCCAATATTGAGGGAACTGTCCATATTCGGTAATTTCATTGAACAGGGTGGATAGGGGTTTTGAGAGGTAATCACTGAAAGCTTTAATCAGAGGAACAGGAATATCTAAAGGGCATATGCTTGATCATTTTAGTTTTTCAATTTTTTTTACAACATCAAGTGGAGAAATATGTGGGAGTGAAAAAGGAACAGGAATATCTGGAAATTTGTAAGATAGTGGTGGCAGACTCTGGACAATAGAAGCCAGAAACTTATTGAGGTTATTAGCTGTGGTCTTTGGAGGTTCATTTATATTAAAATTTAGTTGTTCTTGGCTCTTGCCGATAAGTTTTTTAATTTCAGAGTACCAGTTCTTTGGTTTATCATGGCACAAGTATTTAATTTTATTTTTATAATAGGCTCGGGCAGCTTTTCTAATTTGACTTTTAATTCCTTTCTTAACTTATTTGCTTCAGCTAAATTACCCCTCTTAAATAAGCTTATTTTCATGCGGATTAATATTTTTATGTGATTATTTATGTAAGGTTTATCACTGGAGCACTTTCTGATTTTTTTTTCTGGGAAACATAATGAGTAGGAATCAATTAGTTTTTTTGTGAAAAATCAAAATTTTTTCATCAAGGTTATTAGAATTATAAAGGTCTGACCAACTTTCACTGGTCAGCCATGATCCAAAAGAAAAAAGTCCTGTGTCACTGAGGGGACGGCAAACCCCAATGGAGATAGTAAAGGAATGTTCAATGGCTGAGGAGGGAGAAAAAAGAAGACAATAGTGGTAACTGCCTCCTAGTGGCGGCAGTACTTCCGGGGAGTTGTAATACTTACTCATGTTTGAACAAATAACATCCAGAGAGGTGTTATCTTTTGTTGTAGATATTTTAACCCGTTGTTTAATATTAAGAGAGGTGCAGATAGAGTCTATCCTCAGGTCATTCGCATCGCCAAGTAAGCAAATACCAGCGTTCGGATACTTTGATAACACAAAGTCAGCACTTATAAGAAATTGTTGGATAAATTTGCGTTTCTGGTCAATACTTTGGTTAGGGGAATGATAAAAGACGGCGGTTACAATTAAATTGAAAGGGCGGGGAAGTACTTTCGGTCGAAGGCTCAGCCATAGAATTTCATCATAATCTGATAAGTTGGGGGTGGGGATGAGTTTAGGTTGGAGGTTATCCTGGACAAAAAATAATATACCACCCCCTTTTTTCCCGAGAGGGTGATCGGGAGGGCGAAGTTTTATAAACTGAGTATAATTGCTAATTTTTAGGAAATCTGGGTTCTGGGACTGAACCTCTGTCACAGCAATAATATTAATTTTATGAATTTCAGAGATACCCTCGAGTTCGGTAATTTTGTCAAAATTCAGGCTCTCAGCATTGGTAAGTAGGAAAGTTGGAAATTTAAACCGATTTTGGTATTGGGATTTTTTTCAATTCGGGAGGGAGTTATTTGGGGTTGAAGTTTATGAGAAGGGTGCTGTGGGTAAGGGTGTGGTTTTGAGCCATTATTAAAAGGTGGGACTGGACCGGGCTTGAGAGAAAAGGAGGACAGCGAACAAATTGTGGGAATATTATTAAGTTGGGATGGAACTACGGTGGAATTCGTCTTACTATTTGAAGTTTTAGAAACTCTGCATGGATGTGCTACTTGTGGATCGTTCTGCCTGCTTACTCTTAAACCAGAGTCATACTGGTAGGGTAGCCAGGGGGGGTAAAGTGCAAGGGAAGGGAGAAAGGTTTCCTGGTGATCTGGGAATAAGTCTAATTGGGAGTGTTCTTTATATGGGGGTTGGGGGGGGCAAGATGATGCTGAGGGAGGGAAGTACGGTGGAAGGTGTCTGAGAGGGGAGCCAGCTGGTAATCGACTGGTAACTTTTTGGACGTACGGAGACGAAAGGAGTCGAAAGGAAGTGGATTTTTGGGAGGAATATGAGTGAGGGGGGGTTTGGGGATGGTCCGAATTGAGTGAAGTGATTTTGGGGGTTGGACTGACTGGGCACGCGTAAGAACTTGGGGCGGAGGATCGTTTCAAGGGATGGATTCCTGTGGAATACTTCTCTGTAACGGGTATGCAGGGGGATAAGACTGAAAGTCGAATGGAACACGAACAAGGGGAGGGGGGGTCGCGAATACTTTCGGCGTCGCTCTAAAAAATGTTGGGTTTTAAACCTGCGCTCCAATCCTGGAGAGGCATGAGCAAAAGTACACGACTTATCAATACAAGGTAAAACAGAACAAAGATCAACATGGTCAAAAATACACTTATAAGACACACAACGAAATAAACTGGCTACAAATATGCAGAAACTTGCATTGTTTGCGGAACTTGCAGAAACCACTATTGAAATGCTTGCAGATTACATTTTCCTTTCTGCTTATTTTTGTATTTATTTCACTTTTATCCTTCACTTTACTAATTTTATCAAAGATAATAAAAATATCACCGTCCGATAATGACTTCTCCATAACCTTTTTGTTTAGTTCATTATCACCAAATAATTTATGTGAAAAGCCGGAAGTCACTGGACTATTAACGAACTCAAGGTCATCACACGTAGGTATTTGTAAGCTCTCATGGGATACTCTGCAATTAATGCTGGATTTGCTGAACTCAGATAATTGATTCCCTAGGGTAATAATAATTGCTTCATTGTTTTTTTAATCCTCATGTAATTTGGTGATTTTCAATTTAAGGGTCACTTGATTGTTCTCTAGACTGCAGAGTTCATCTTCCATAAGAAGGCGTTGTGAATTATGAGAGTTTATACTTTCACTTAATTTTTTAATTTCAAGATCACGTTCCTGTAGTATATCGTTACCAATTTTTTGGTCATTGAGAAAAAGTTCAACTTGTTTTTTCAACTCTTCAATGGCTGCTTCATGCTTTGAATTCTTCTCTAACTGGGAGTTGTATTTAGCTCGGAGATCAGCCAGCTGTTTGATGTGTTTAACACAGTCAACACAAGGGGGGACTTGGGAAGCTTGATTTTTTTAAATTGATTTTGGGGTTGTAGTTCTTGTGGCAGACTTGGGCGTAGAGCGTGGTTTAGAGACAGGGGGTAGACAAAGTCGTGTTAAAGGTGATGCGGGGTCCTCAATCAAAGAACGGGGGGACTGGCAGTTTAAACAAAAACACTCACCACATTGTTTTCTCTCCTCAATAGAAATGCCTGCACATTTTGGATGAAACCACTGCTGACACCGACTGCACTGCACTGTTCCACTGGCGGCACGAAGTCTGCACTCAGGGCATGTGTATTTCATGGGCCTTGACATAATAGCGAAACAATAAATCCAGTTAATATAGCTCGAAACAATGAGTTCATTGCACTTGACTTTGCTGATTGTGAGGCCATTTGGAAACTTTTGGGAAAGGAACAGGATTGTAGCAAATTTAAGGAGTTAGGAATGCCTGTTATCAGTATACACTTAAGAATGATTTTTGGGACGCAGAAACTGTCTACAGAACCTCTTTTATTGATGTCGTTTGGTACAACAGAAAAAGAACTGAGAGGAATGGTTTCAATAACAACCGGTTTTGAAGCAGTTCAGACACTCCATTCAACCATAGAGAGAAAAGCCCACAATAGATCTGAGGAAATTTATTTTGAATTTACTACGGAGCACATTAGCTCATTCCAAGATTTTGAGCTCGATAATTAAAGGGCTCATACCTTCAGAAGGAATTCGTCTGCAAATTTGAATATTCCGAAAACGATTGACCTCTACAAGGCACAATGTGAATAGGAGGGGGGGGGGGGAATTATCTATTACTCAGTACAAGAAAAGGCTTATTGTTAAAAGTGTTGAAATTAAGAAAGCAAAATTTTGAACTATGAAAGAGTTGGAAATGAAAACCCAGGGGGATCCTGATCCTGAAAATTCTGCAATCCTTCAAAAAGACCAGCACCAAAATGCCTTCAAACTAGCTTACAACTGAAAAAGAGATGACATAGGAAACGGCACTGAAATCAGGAACTTCGGAACTCGGACATTTGACATCGCTGAAATGCCTCCAACCTTGGATGTTAAGTCAAAGTTATATAGTCTTCTAAAAGCATAATCTCTGGACATCAAATTTGACAGTGCACATTGAAGAGTAAGAGATAACTCACATAATTTTTTTTTAGGCCCAAGGGGCCGTCAGAAAAGGAAGCTAGTTTTGCCTCCACTTTTAGTCCAGTAAAAATAGCGTTTGAGGTCAAAAAAATTGCAACAAAAATGATTTTTGCACCAAAAAAAATGCAGAAAAATCACAAGAACAACATACTTAAAGCCCACCAAAATCCACCAATGGGAAAAGGTTTGACAGGGGAAAAAAGAGGGGAAAGAGGTAAAATTCTGAAAAAATGCCAGGATCTCTGATTTTAGCACTGTATATACCCATTCCTACGTAGTTCAATTCGCAGAATTCGAATTCTGCATCAGAACTATTGTATCACACCACCGGGGGTATCTGATAGGGTTAGCGGAGGAAACAGGGGAAAATGAGGAAGACTCAGATTCGCTCGATTTCATCGCTGTAAAGACTATTTCTGATATTATTTGAGACGCAGAATCTAAATCTTCCTTCAGAATACTAATTTTCCCTCATCGGAAAAAACTGGGAGAGGTTGAAAAGTAGGGAAATTGAATTCTCTTTCTTTTTTTTTGGCTGCGCAGCCCATTTCAACAAGGATTCAATCACAGTATATTAAGAATCATCACGGTGTATAAAATTGGTACAGATTGATTCTACTTCGGCAAATCACAGACTTAAAACAAATCCAATAATAAAAAACTTAAAACAGGATCTTAGTTGTTAAAATCATCATCACGGTCAATACTTTCTGAATTTTGGCAGTCGGTACCATGACACTCGGCACATGCTTTTGTGCAGTGAAGTCCGTTTCTTTTGCAACTGCAACGCTTTGTTTCACAACCTGACTTGCAAGCACATCTTACCATTCTCAGTAGTGCTTCGGGTGCTGGCTTCGAGTCCATGATTACAGGTACGTACTTGGTTCTGTCTAGCCGCCAACCTCAGTCACATGGGTCCAGATCAACTGAGCAACCCATCCATTCCATGACCTGTAGGATAATTCTGAAGAAGTGAAACTTCGCAGCTGACAATGTTGGAGGTAAGCTTTCTGGGTGGACGAACAAGGTCGAAGAAGCCAGTTTCGTGACAAACATGGCGTGACGCAAATTCTGAATGTTGGTATCAGCTTTAGCCCCATAACCAAGCAGGGTGAGCTTTTCGCCAGTACTGATGATCTGATGCTTTTCTGAGTTATCCCGGCAAAAAACTGCCGCATTTTTTTGGAATTTTTCATTGATCTTAGCCAATAAAAGTAACACTGGCTTTCCTACGCCGTAGAACCTAGAGGTCGTATTGCATTCCAGGAAAGCATTGATGGGCAGTATGACCTCTGCGACTTCCCCAACCTTGCTTTTTAGTTCTCTTATGTTGTTGAGTTTGGATGCTCCCGGCTTGGTCTCCACTCGAAAGATAAGTGGGTAGCTTCCTGACTGGCAATGGTGAAGAAGCAAGACGAGCAGGTCTGTGTCATTGCCAACAAGACAGGTTTCTACCTCAGAAAAATTTGTCACTGCGGCTGTCGTAATCGTGAAATCTCCATCACCTGAAGCATACACCACGGGATATCCTGACGAGCTTAGCACTCCACCTAGCAGGAGGATGAATTTCCCCTTGTTCTTCAGGTTGTTCAGGAAAAAGTCTTTTTTGATGGTTACCGTTGTTGTCCCAGTAAAGTCGATATCAGGAGATCTTATGCCTTTCGATCTTTTCAAGTGAGTCTGGTCTTTTTGACGGTGGATCTTCGTATCCGTCAAACACAGCCGTAGCATTTCCTAAAACGAGCTTTGATATAGCTAGCGTATGCCAGACATATTTGTCCAAAAGTAGCGCCGGTTGTCCAAGGCAATTTATGTAGGAGCAATCCTCCATCTACAACATACTTGCAACTCGTTGAAAGATTCGCAGAAGAGCCTTTGATCATTTTATAGAGAGCATTTGAGAGGAAAGCCTTGCCAGCTGTGCGTAGGAGTTGGTATGACCTGAAAAGTCCAGGAGGAAAAGAGCAAAGTTCATAACCAAGAGTATCCAACAGATCCTGACCGTCGGCAGTGTCTACAGCCGCTAGTCGCTAAAACAATAACGTATGGTCAATCTCGACCAGCTCACCTTCAAGCTTCGGAGCCGACTTTGCAGCCATAGTTACGACTTTATCTTTCCTTTTGAGTACAAAAGTCACTACTGGCCTTCCAACCATCCCTTGCAGTATCCAACGTCTTTTGCTTCTTTGACATTGACCTCTGGCAAAGCATTCACTCCGGCAACAATATTCATTAACTCCTGACCCCTGTTGAACGACTGCAAAGGCTCAAGGAACTTAAGCAACTTCTGAAAATCTACGCTGTCTCTCAATATCCTGGACCCCGATGTATCAACGTGCTGGTCGCTTGTGTAGTAAACAGATCGGGTTAGGTCTTTCATGATTGCAGTCATTTGAGCTCGCACTGGCATAGATAGTGTCCAGATAGACCACTGCGCTTCATTCATACCTCTCCCTCTAGTGAGACCGCCAGCGGTCTTCAGAGTTTTCATGAAGACCTGTTCTATAACAAGGTCTGCTGCCAGTCCTGACCATGAATGTTCGGTTCTGTTAACAGAAAAGTGACCAGTTTGGAACTTCTCATATAATTCTGGCTGCGATTCTTTCAAACCGACAAGGATTTGTAAATAAAGACGGGCTGGTTTAGTATATGCAGTTCGACCACATGCCGCGAAATAAGGAAGCATACTAAACCAGCTCTGAAGATACAGGTTGAAATCTCCAGTCCGTTCAGCGCGAACTGACATCCTAAGAATTTTATTCATATCAGAATACTGTTCAAGCCACAGTTTCGCAGTCCTAGATTCGCTAACTAGCTCCTTCTTTGCCTGTTCAATTTCTTCTAAAAGTGAAACCACCGCCGGAGACGCAAAAAGGTCTTCAATAGAAATATTTTCGGATGTCAGCTCTGTATAGATACTGGCTGCGCTTACCATTTGGGGTACGGGTTCACATCGTAGACCGTCGGCAGTATCTTTGAAAGCACAGGCAAAAAGTAAGATGTGCAGAGCTAAGTCAAGAAGAGAATGTGCCCTCATTGCTCTAGAAAATGCTTTGCCAGAGATGATGTGTTTCACAGTGTTCGGTGCGTAGATCTGTTCAAGGACTTCAACCAAACCTGCTTCTTCCATAAGATAGCCCATGCACCCAAGAAAACTCATTCTTCCAAGCAAGGACACAAGCATCACTATGATCTCTTTCAAGGGGCCACTGAAAGGTGACGATTCAACCATTATTCTCGCTTTCCAATACAGTGGTTGGTCGAAGGTTACGACAGGAATCTGGTTCAGTTTCTTCTCCTTCTCTGCAATAAACATCAACGTTGTGTTGACGCACGTCAGATCGGTTGGGTTTAAATCAATCATAGGCTGGAAAACTATCGATGACCGCTTCTGGGTTTGTCCAGCATGAGCTGACTGCATTGCACCTGACCAGCCGACTGGAGAACCTCGCAGAGCTAGTGGAGAATTTACTCATATGATATCAAGATGTCCGCCATTGTCTCTGAACTCTGGAAGTACCAATTCTACGTAAGTGAGCTGATTTGTAAAGGCAGTATGCTTCACGTAAGGGTAGATCGGTATAGCAGCTTTTTCTATAATTTCTTTCAAGTCAAAATCTTTTCTGGGAAACACGCGTAACTCTTCTTTGCCGAACGGTGACTTAACCTCAAGAATAGCCATACCATGTGAAGTACCGTGCCCATCCAGAGTGTTAGCGTTATGATCGTTATTGTCTGCAATGTACTGGACAAGAGTGCCTCTTGGTATGTTGAGTTCTTGGTCGGGGTTTTCAGCCATTGCCGCACATCTTTCAAATCGGAGGGCTTCTGCATAAATTTCTGCATAAAAAACACTGCTCTGTAGGTACGCGACATTTTTCTTTGTTTTAGGCTCCTAAATACTGAACAAACATAAATAGTATGAACATCAGTGCATCAAGCAGCAATTGGTAAAAAAAATAACCCAAATAATCATCAGTGAATTAAAATAGATATACAGTAGATAATCATATCAACTAGTGTAAATATGACAAGAAACGGTAAAACCAATTAAACTAACCAATCCCCGACGCAAGCACAAAACTGAACACTTTACACGACTGATAAGATGTTGTCAGCACTCCCTGTTTGTGAGATTTTTTAGTTGGATAATTAGGGAGATACGGAGCAAAGAAATTCACGATATTTGTCCTCTTCTTGCAGAAAACTGAAATTGAAGCACAAATTGAACGAACATAGTGAACTGCTTTCAGTGAGGTAACTAACACAGTTTCCACGGATTGATCATTTCAAGCATTAAGATTCGGTTCCAGGAGCCGCAAGATGGCGTTGGTTAAAATTAGAGATATAATGTCACGAAACTGAGTATAGTAGTCACTTAAAAGCGAAAGAATTCTCAATGGTACAAGATAAACAAAAAATGACTAACATTCTTGAAGAGTCGGAACAAAAATGACCAAATACTCAAAAGAAAACTTCCCTATTTTGAATATTCAGCGCGTTAAATTTTGGGTAATTCAGTCACTGAAGAGACACTAGATGTCAGTCCAGAGAACTCGTCGCTAGGTGTCATGCCGAATGCTAACTTGTTGATGCCAGGCCTATATCCTATTAGCAGGATGGTCGCATCTTAACATCGCAATGACCTGGAAAACAAAAATCTCCCCTTCTTCCCCCTCATAAATGTTCAGGGGACAGAGTAATCAAAATTCTGATGCAAGATTTGACTTCTACGGTAAAAATTACATTGGAAATCATCTTGACTTGGATTAATCCGAACACTTCTGGATTTTGCGGAATTTCCCCTGGTTCCCCCATTTATCCCTGTCACGGATTTTCCCATGGGTGGATTTTAGTGGGCTTTTATTATGTTATTCTCTGATTTTTTTTTTCTGCATATTTTGGTGTAGAAATAATTTTTGTTGCAGTTTTTTTTTAGGTTGGGCCTTTTTTTTAGCTATTTTTACTGGGCTATTTATATTTATTGTTCGGTCCGGTACAGTCGAATCTGATGTGGGGTAGGCTTCTCTGAATCCTGCAGTGGTCAGAAAATAGATTTTATTGTTGTTGGAATGTCGTATTACTTTTGCCCAAAATTGTTGTTGGAGATCTACGAGTAAATAAATTGTTGTTGGAGATCTAGGAGTAAGGATATACATCTAGACTGAAATTTAGACCATACAAGAAAAACTCAAGCAGATGTAAAACAAGGATATTTCCAGCCATTGAAAAAGCATAAGTATAAGAAACAAAAAGTATAAAAGGATTAAAGCCCATTTTGCAATTTTTTTTAAGTTGAAATTCTCATTGTTTTTTGTAAAAAATGGTACAAGTCCCTTGTTTTGTAATTATCAAACAACTCAGCAATTTGGACATTTCCAGCAAATTAGGCTTCAGAATTTAACAAGAATTAATAATCAAAATTTCAAGTTTCTTATTTTTTTTTTCATTGATTTTTCCTTTTTTTTAGCTCTCTTGTAAAATTAGGAAAAGTGGGCTTATGCTCTTTTTGCAAAACGTCTTAGAAATTATTCACCATGCTTTAGAGCTTTTACTGTTAGGTGAGAAGTAGAGCGCGGTAGCCAAGCTCTTGTTTGAGTATTTTTTGTTCAAAACAGGTTAGAAAATGTTGGTAACTCATTTTCTCTTTGCAGAATCAGCGATTCCTAGCAAAATTAATTATTGGGTTTTTAATTGACCACTTTCAGTTTGGATTTAAGAACAAAGGTTGGGCAGACGTAGCTGATTTAGGGAACCGATTTCAGCATCAGTGGACAAACGATAACGGTAAGAAAAACTTGTTGAAAGGAAAATTTATTACGCGAGATTTTCAAAACAAAAAATCGCGGAAAAAAATATTCAACTGGAGGTTATTAATAGTTGCATGATTGATCTCAGCTATTTTTTGTGATGATCATGATGAAAATCGGCACTCATTTGTAAATTGGCGCCGAAAACTAGAAAATTTTTCAAGCTCAAACCGACGTTGATTCCTTTTAAAATTGGCGCTGATTTGGGAATCAGTTCCCAAAATCAGCTACGTGTGCCCAGCCCTTAAGAACAACAAATACAAGAATTGCATATTTAAATTCGGCTTTTGGGAACAAAAAAAAAGACAGCCGAATTTGAATTCCGATATTCGAACAAAACAACACCCATTCATAGGTGATTGTGTTCAGGCATTTGTTGTTTATTCCCTCACTCCTGGTAGTTTAATTTAAACAAATCAACTAATTTGAAGGTGCCAATGGTTGGACGTCATTTTTCTGCCTTCGCCAAAAAGACGCCGAAAAAAGACGGCTTAATTTTCAGCTTTCGTAGTGCGTTTAAGATGAACAGGAAGGATTAAAGAGAGAACAAATTTAAAAATGGAAAGTCATAAACTGGCTTTCCCTATATTCTTTTTTATCATGGTCTGTATTTGCGCTACTCTCAGGTTGTAGTTAGAAAAAAATTAAATTTAGTCAAAAATGAATCACAGTAGGCTACCTGTTGGATGGCTAGTTTTGTTATTAAATTAGGCCAGGCTATTCTTTAAATTAAAAATATAGTTCTGGCCTAGGGCAGGAATCAGATTCTAAAAAAAGAAATTGTTCTTTTGAAATATTTTTTTACATCGTAGATTGTTAATAAGGCTAGACATTAGGCAACTATGATATGGGCACTGTAAAAGCTGAACTTTTTATGAGTTTGTATTAGGCCTATTTTTGGTGTTCATTTTTTTAATCAGCAGTTGTCTCACAATTCCAAATAAAGTTGAATTGAAAAAAAAGACAGGTAAAATGCTTTAAATTTACAGGCAGTTTTCAAATAATTTAGTTAGGGGAAAGAAAATAGGCCTGTTTTTTAGCACTAAGATCTTACATCTAAGATCTTGCATCTTTCTGCAAAGATTAGGCTATCATTTTTTAACTTGTCTCTGTTCTAAGATCTTACAGCTCACTGATGTTAGCAAAAAGTGTGAAGGATGCCATTTTCTGCTGTATAGAACTAGGCTATGATGAGAGAAATTTGTTGATATACTCATCATTGTTCTCAGACTGCTGATCAGAACAGAATGATGAAAGATGTTTGCATAAAAACAACAAAAGATATAGGCTAAGATCTTAGCACATTGATGAGTGAAAAAACAGCCCTAATATATTGCTTAGGCCTGGGCTAATGCCTTTTCTTATACTCTTATGTAGTTCAACAATTACTTCAGTAAAGCTGGACATCTTTTAATTTTTTAGCTATGAACTAGATAAACATACCACTTGATGCCTTTTTAAGGTACTTTCCAAATATAATAGGCCTAATTACTTTGCTCAGAAATAGGACTCCACCTTGTGACTATTGGAAAAAATTACTTTACAAGCATATATAGAATGTTACTATCCAATCTCCTTGTAATTAAAAACATGTTTGTCGTCTAGTTGGAAAATTTGGCTCATCCCTATAGGAGAAATCTATATTTGCCAACTAGTTGACAAGAAATTTTGCCCCAGCAAAACTTTCTCTAATTAATTGGTTGACTAATAATGTCTCCCCAGCAACACTTAATTTTGTCAACTAGCTGGAAATGAACATTGCCCAAGAAAACAATTCATTTTCCAACTAGCTGATTAGTAATTTATACCAAGCAAAACTTTCATTTTCTGACTAGATCACTAATAACATCTCCCCTGCAACACTTAATTTTGCCAACTAGCTGAAAACAAACATTGCCCCAGAAGACAATTCATTTTCAAACTAGTTGACTAGTAACTTCTCCCCAACAAATTTTATTTTTCCAACTAGTTGACTAATAACATCTCCTCAGCAACACTTAATTTTGTCAACTTGCTTGAAACAAGTGTTGCTCCAGACAACAATTAATTTTCCAGCTAGTTGACTAGTAACTTTAGTACTTTATTAGTAGCCAGGCAACACACAAAAGCACCAAATAGGATACAACTGGTAAGTCTCCAATGTATAGTGATTGAACAAAGGGTATCTCACTCTGGGAACTATATTTAAACCTTAGTTTTTTGGGGTTTAGGGAGAATAAAGGCACCTAGGTTAGGTTAAGTAGTTAATATATGCTATGCTTTACCTATGCTTTTCCAACTAGTTGATCAATAACTTCTTCTCAGCAACACTTAATTTTTCTAACTACAAGGTATGTTTTTTTAATTAAGGTCTGTTTGAACATAAGTACACAATGAAACATTATTTCTAAAAAGTAAATTTATTTTTAGAAAGTGCATACTTTATTCTATTTTTTGACATAGTTACCAAGTTTTTTGAAACACTTGTCATGCTTCTCAACTGATTTTAAAGTAATGTCTTAATAAGAACTTGCTGCTAGCTCTAATAACCAAAAGTTCACTGCTGTTTTTACAATGTTGTCATCTTTTTAATGATTGCTACTGAGGTGGCAACCAGTTGAACTGGAGATGAAACATGGATTTTGCATATTAGCCCAAATCATGGCAACAGAACATGGAATGGAAACAAGCACACACTCCTCTAAAGATATGAAGGCCAAACATCCTGTCTCCCAGCACAAAATCACAGCATCAGTATTAGGGAATAGGCATTGTGTTTTTTGGTCTATTTCATGCAACAGAGGAACCACTATCACTACAGAAGCATACTGACTAACCCTCAGAAAGCTCCACAGAGTGATTAAAGAACAAAAAGCTTGGCTTGTTGACAAAGGATATTTTCCTTTTTCATGACAATGCAAGACCTCACACTACTGCTCAGACCTATAATTTGTTGGACAGGTTTTGCTGGGAAGTTTTAGATCACCTACAATACAGTCCTGATCTTGTTCTGAGTGATTACCATCTGGTTCTCCACCTCAGTGGCAAATGATAGAATGATCATGACAACATAAAAATGGAAGTGAACTCCTGATTAGCAGAAAAGGTAGCAAGTTCTTATACAGAGGTTACTTTAAAACTAGTTAAGAGGTATGATAAATGTTACAAGAAACTTACAAACTGTGCTGTTAAATAGAGTAGTAGGCCTATGTACTTTTTGAAAATAAATTTACATTTTTAAAGTAATCATTCATTGTGTACTTATGATCAAATGACCTTAATGATCTTTATGATCAAATGCCCTTATAATCTTTACAACCTTAATTAAAAACCACACCTTGTAGTTTACTAGTAACTTCTATTGCAAGTGTAAACTGTACCTGAGAATAAGGGGCTATTCAAATACAGTCTTGCACACTAACCATGTATCTCAAAACCATGTTTTTTTTTTTTTTTTTTTTTTTTTTTTTTTTTTTTTTTTTTTTTTTATTATTATTATTATTATTATTACAGGAAACAAAAAACCATTATAACTTCTTTAATCTTGAAGCATTAAGCCTGCACTTGGTATATTGTCCAAGAAATAAAGTTGCATATTAGTTGAATTTTTTTTTCCTAGTTTAATTAGTTTACCTAAAATTTTTACATACATGTTAATATAAAAACAAGGTCTAAGATATGAGTTTAGTTCCAGGGTTTGCATCATTCCTATGCAGGAAGTGCAGCTAACTGTATATCTTATAAGATTTATTTTGTTGATAACCAAAGTCTACAAAAACAAAATTAAACAGCTTCAATTAAAATAAAGCAGGCACAGGTTAAGTATCTCTTTTTATGCATAAGACTATCAGAAAAAGGGTGACAACCAGTGTATAATTCTTCCTTGCTTCTGTAATGGTCGAAATGCAGTTTTGGGGGTCATAAATTTCCATTCCATTGGTTTTTGCTTGTATGGCTGCTTGTACAGAATTGCATTCCATCTGCATATGCCCCTTCTCTAAGTATTTCTGCTCAATGACAATCTTCTTCACAGAAGCCTGATAGGTCATGCAGAATAAATGCAAAATTTTTAACATCAGTCCAGTAGAGTACATCTGTCAAAAGGCCATCTACCACTTCTAAGCACTTAAATGTATGAGTTTAGATATTTCAATGAATGAGTCAAGCCATTGTAATATGCATCAGACAATCAATGGACTTTGACGGATTCTGCAAAGATGTGCATTTTTTTGTGAAATTGCATCTCTGTGAACTTGAGGTAAAACCATCTTGCACAGTTTAGCCTAAGATTGGAAAGCACACTTATAGAGGAAAAGACTTTCTGTTCTATGGCTTCCAGAATATCTACTGCTGAATTCAATTTGTTTGATTTACCTTGGCTGTAGTGCTTTTGTTAAAAGTGCATACTGTTGATTTTTGTTGGACTGATGGACCAGGAATGGTATGTTTTTTGTTTTCTCTTCATATTGTTGGCTAAGAAATTATTCTAAGGAAAAGTTACTTGCCAACTAGATGACTAGCTAAAGTGTTTATAGGGTAAGTTTGTTTCCAGCAAGTTGGAAAAAGAAAGTATTGCTGTGGATAAGTTACTAGTCAACTAGTTGGAAAATAAATTGTTTTCTGTGTAGGCTAATGTTTGTTTCAAGCTAGTTGGCAAAATTAAGTGTTGCTGGGGAGCAGTTATTAGTCAACTAGTTGGAAAATGAAAGTTTTGCTGGGGCAACATTTCTTGTCAACTAGTTGGCAAATATAGATTTCTCCTATAGGGGTGGGCCAACTTTTCCAACTAGATCACAAAAAATGTTTTTAATTATAAGGAGATTTTAAAATGGATAGTACCATTTTATATAAGCTTATGAACTATTTTTTTCCAATAGTCCAAGGTAGATATCCCCATCTAACCAAACCTAACCTAATTTCTCATTATTTGTCTATTGATAAGTTTTTGTGAGAAATAATTAGATGGCACTGATGCTGTTTTATTATATATATAGAATCTTTGAAAATGGAAAAAATGCAGTTGAATCCCTGTTTATTTTTCAGAATTTTTTTAAAACAAATTGTACAACAGTGAAAGAAGGGAAGATAAAGGTTCTCCATCTGTAGAATTTGTTAACTAGTATTATTCTGCATAATATGAAGTAAGAATTGTTTTCTAGGCTTATAGGATGAAGTAGGGTAAAAGGCCTCTTTTTGGGAAAGACCACATTTCTTTGATATTCTGGAAAAACAGAGGTGGGTTTTTGGACTGCCCCTATTATACTGCACCATGGCAAATCTGACTGTAGCAACAAGATCCCCGCTTTTTATCTACCTTCTTGGTGAAATACTCACCATAATTTGTCATCATAAATTCAAAATTTAGTTGTATGTTTTGACAAGCAATCAACAATAAAAGTTATATTTAGTATTCATGATTTATAGAAAAAGTATCAAGCAACAAGTTTCAATTTTAGAATCAGGAGACAATCAGCTTTCTGCTATTATGTGAATAAAACTGAAACAGTGAAAGGATATAGACATAAAAATAGGATAATTGGTACCATATTTCCAAAAAGGGGTCCTTCTAGGTTAGTCAGTAAACTAATAATTTCAGTGTTTGTTCTTAAATAATTTTAATAATAACCATATTGATGCATAGCTTAGATTTTTTGCTATTTATGGATATATGTACAATTCTTCTCAATTCTTATGTGGTAACAAGATGTAAGGGTTTGAGTTTTAGATAATTTTGCTCAATTGTATGCTGGTTTCTTACCCTATGAGCTGTTTTCTTAACTTTATTTTTCTCTACAGGCTCTTCTCCATGCATATACTGCCCTTTATAGACCCTTAAAAATGATAAATTTTTTCTATTTTTATGGCTATAAAAAAGGGTTAAATATTACTTCCAAGCAAGGCCAGATATAGGGCAAATAAAGGGAGTTTTTGCTACAACTTACATTTATTGATGTTAAATTTTCTTAACTTTGGACATGATTACTTGGCTAATGGATTGGTTATACTGTTTGCTATACAGTTCGTTACCACGAACTGTTTGATTTTTTTACCAAGACTGAAAATTTCTCACCATAAATGCTGAACCTTGCTGAAAAATTTGCAGAGTTTCAGAAAAAAAACCCATAGTTTCAGAAAATGTGGAACAAGCTTTTGGTGAGAAAGCAACACTGAAAGGCAAGACCATTTTCTATGTCAATGTGCAAATCAATTTTATTGTGGGTATTTGCCATATTTTGAACAAATGTCCTCTGGAAAAGGATGGTTTTCTAGAGGCTTTATGCTGCTTGAGTCCAATCAACATGAAGGATTCAAGAAGTATTACAAACATAGCAGTTGTGGCATGCAAGTTTGTGATTGGAGTAAGCTCAGACATTGCCCAGGCTCAATGGCTGATTTTGCAAACAGAAACTGAACCTCATGAGGATATTACTTGGATTGATCATTTTTGGAGCCATTATTTTGGACTGGTGAATGAGCATGGGGACCCAGAACTTACCAAGCTTATCAAAGCAGTGTTAATGTTGTTGCATGGCAGCGCAGATGTTGAGCGTGGGTTCTCGTGTCCTGGTAGTTTCTCAGTGAAGACCAGATGTTAATATCTGAATGCATTCTTGATGCAAGACTCATGGTATATGACATATTGAGGCTTTATGACAGAAAACCAGAACAGTTTGTTATTACAAAAGAGGTGTTAATATAAAGAAAAGGCCTGCAAAAAAAAAATCTAATTGGGCCTGTAGGCCTACTTGTTCAATCTAAGCCTGGTTTCAAACTTGCTATAAATCAAATATACTGTTTGATTTTTTCTACTCTGCCATCATTTGCTTTTTTGTGATAACTACCATAATATTGAGCAAATTTTAGCACTGAGAAAATGCAGTCTTCATTTGAAAAAAAACTATATGGACTAAGTTTGAAAAAAAAGCTATTTTCAATTTTTTTTTTCTAATTGGATTATGAATAATCATTTCTTGTTGATTATATAACTTTAACAAAACAGATTTATAACTAGATCGTAAGTTTTAAACTAATGTTTTAACCCTTTTTGTACCCAGATATTAGAGAAAAATCCATCATTTTTAAGGGTCCATAAACTTCTTAAAATTGAATTTCTGAGTGAAGCAACTATTGTATTAAGAAAGAACAAAACAAAGACATTGAGTGGTGTATTCACCTAATGCGCAGCTCAGTAATGCCTTTGCGATTGTTTCTGGGTGAAATTATATTTTGAGGTCATATAGGTCTAAAAGGGCCCAAAACAGTCTTTAGTAACCATAAGTTTAAAAACATGTTTGCAAAAAAAAAACTGGCTAGTTAGAAAAATTTTCCAAATAAAGGTCTAGATTAGGGGCTATTGAGAAGGAGACGATTCTTAGTTCACAACATGCAGAATTATTTTAGTTTACATGATTTTGACTGCAGCTCCACTATACTGTACCTCCACCCCCTGATGTACAAATATATTACCCAAATTATATATTTCCCATGTATGTCTCTTGTTTCAACCTGTGTACCTGTAAATTGAATTAACCGCGACAAAACAAGAACAAGAAAAACAAGAGTGACAGGTGGCAGAATGCATCTGAAATATATAATTTGGGTTTTATATTTTTGCACATTTGGGTGGGGGTGGGAATAAAGAATAGAAAAGTTGCAGTTAAAATGTTAACTGGGATAAGGTGGTTTTGAACCTCTTGTAAAGATCTTGCTGGTGACGTTTCTAGGTTATGATCTGACATCCTACTTCAGCCTCCATTCAGTTTTGACCCAGTATTGATTGACTCCTTCCTTGAAGGATTCTAGGGTTTTTGATTGGAAGGTGGCTTCAGATAGGTTGTTTCAGAGCTGGAAAGAATATACTGAGAAGAACTGTTTGCACTCTTTTTTGATACAATGGGGGGCCTGCAGCTTCTTGGTGTGTCCTCTTGGAGTGGTTTAGAGGGACAGGGAGAAAGTATGATTTAAAGAGTTCTTGTTCTAGCAACTTACAAGTTCCTATTATGTCTCTTATTTTCCTGCAGTATATTAAAGTGGGGAGTTCGAGTGAATTGAGACATTGCTGGTAGGATTTGTCTTGCAGTGCATGGATAAGCTTTGTCACCCTTCTTTGAACATTCTCAAGTACCTTCATATCTAACTTACAGTGGGGAGAGGCTAGGGTCATGTCGAAAGCTGAGGATGAACATGACTGTATACAGTTTCATAATCAAATATGGCTTCCTGGTGGTTAAAACCACAGAAAATTGTGTTAACCACAATTATTCTGCATATTATAAAGTCAGAACCAAATTATTTTTTTTACATTTTTCCTTCTCAATAGCTACTAATCTAGACCTTTATCAATTGTCATTTGTAGCTGATTCAGGAATGGCAATAATTATTTTACTTAGTAGTTACTTGTACTTGGATCAGGACACAAGTTATGTAGCTCCCACTGGAAATAGGATCTGGCAGACTGTTGAATTCAACAGGTTATTGTCTTGGGTTAATGGGGCAATAATATTGAGCCATGAAGGGTCCCATCTGTGACCATGTCTCTGGAACCCACCAATCAGCTTGAGGTCAGATTTGATGGTGTTGAGCCAAGTTTTGGCTTGTCCTCCATGTCTTTTTCTCTTATCAGGTGCTGGTTTGCAGTGTAGGTAAAAGTCTGCAATGTAGGTTTGATTAGTAAAAGTCTTGGCCAGGTTTCAGAAAACATGACTGAACCAGGACAAGTGGCAGTGTTGAACGATAATTGTGATGTTGCACTTCTGGTCATATTGTTGGTGGATTATGATATTTGAGATTTGGTTGCTGAAACGTAACCCCAATATGCTCTTCAGGCATCTTTATTCAAAAGTGTAGGGCGTGTGCCTTGGCTAACTTTAAGGGCCACGTCTTGCAACCATACAGTAAGACCAATTGGACTAGATCATCATAAATAAGGATTTTTGTTTTCTGGTTAATTTCCTTCCTTTTCCATAGCGGCTTCCACAGCTGTGTAAAGACAGCAGAAGCTGATGCGACGCGACATTGGATTCCTCCACTACATCTGCTGTTGATGTCAATGTACAATCCAAGATACTTGAATTTATTGACAGCTTCAATTTGCCTTTGGTTAAGGGATATAGGGGTAAAGAGTTTATTTCCAGGGCATTAGACATAGCTTTAGTCTTGTCAATATTAATCTTGAGCCCCACTGAGGCAGCAACTTCGGAGACTTTCAGAAGCATGTTCTGATCTTCACCAACAGATTCTTTAAGAAGAGCAGCATCCTCAGCATAATCCAGGTTGGTGATACTGAAATCAGGGCTAATCTTGATTCCTTCGAAGTTTAGCATTGCTTTTTTCATTACCCAATTGACAACAAAATTGAATAGTTCAGGAGAGAGTAAACACCCTTGCCTCACATCGAAGTTGATATTGAATAGTGGGGAAAGTTCTCTTTTGACCTGGGTGCAGTCTTGTGTGTGTTGATTGTAAACCTGAATGAGTTGTATGGTCTTAGGTGGGACACAATCATCTTCCACCGCCATCCAAATTCCCTCCCAGATGATCGAATCAAAGGTCGTAATGAAGTCAATGAAGACACCGACAGTGATTTGTTGATGTTTGGGTATATGCTCAAAAATATGTCTCAAGGGGAAGAGTTGGTTAATACAGTTCATGCCGACTCGGAAACCAAATTGGTTGGGGTGGATTCTTTCGTTGCAGACTTTGCAAGGAAGTCCTTTCTTAGTCTTAATCTCCCTTAGTCTTAATAGTAAAACAGATTTGCAGAAATTTTGGAAAAGAGCTGGAGACCCCTCCAAAATGACATCAGTTTCACTCTGATGTTGTTTTTGTGGGGTCTCAAGGTTTTTTGAAATTTTTTATAATTTTGTTTTCAAATTAACATTTTACAATTAAGTCTGAGGAAAATAATAATTACCATTAAGCTGTAAATGGCAATTTTTTCTCACTTGGGTGTTTTTTTTTAAGATTTGCTTTTAAACTTTTGGTTAAAATGGACTGTTTTACCTATTGGGGACCCAACAAGGGCTCTAAGTGAAATTCCCCCTAGAAGCAATTATTCAATTATGAAAGAGCATAAGAAAAGAAAGAAAATGTGATATTCACTTTCATCCTAGCTATATTATGTTGAAAACTACAAACTTATCTAAAATTTTATTCTAGGGGCAGTTGACAATCTTGGAAAGTATTTTAGTAAGGTGAATAAAACTTGGTAAATATGGAGACTAAGATCGATTTATGAGCAAAGCTATTATTATATTTGGAAGAGCATAAAAAGGGCATTAAGTGGCATGTTCACCCAATTCATAGCTCACTAATGGAAAGGTCTCCATATCTATCTAAAACCTTAAGAAATTAATTAAGGGCTGAAAAATGTACCCCAGGAAGATATTATCAAGCTGTTGTATCAACCCTTTTTTTATTTTTAGGACTTAGAAGATGGCATACATATTCGGAAAAAAACTGAAAAAATTTGTAGTTTTTCATTTTTTTTTTTTTTTTTTTTTTTATTGTCTTTAGGATAGAAGCCTAAAAATTGGTTATTTAGAAGAAAACAGTTCTTGCTTTATAAATACATTCTAAGACTACACTGGCTATACACAACAAATGAAACTCAGAGAGGAAAGACAATAAACAAAATGAAACAAATTCTTTGTCTTCATGGTTCACCACTGGCTGACAAAATCCTCGTTTTTTTTTCACCCTTTTTTTATTTTATTTTTCATTTTGTTTGGTGTCTTTCGTCTCTGAGTTTCATTTGCTTTATAAAATGCTGAAAAATTTTAATTGATCACTTTTTGAAGGTACTTCCATTATACTTTACTTCTGACTCCCCCTAATGTGCAAATATATAGCCTCAATTATATTTTCCCAATGCATTTTGCTATGGATGATCACTCTTGTTTCAACGCATGTACCAATAAATTGAATAAACGTGGACAAAATCAAGAAATGGAAAAGCACATGAGAAATATGTAATTTGGGGTATATATTGGGTATATCATTTGGGGGGGGGGGGCTAGAGGTAAAAAACAGTTTGATGGAAGCTCCTTCAAAATGGATTAAGCACAAATTTTATGCATTTCATGAAGTAAGAATTGTTTTCTTGACATTTTTCTTTCTCAAATATACACACTGTAGTTTTTGAAAATACACTTGCTATCATTTCAGTATAAATTTAAGCCATATCAAAGGTTTTTTCCTAAATTTAAGAAGTAGATTTACAGATCTTTAAAAACCCAGTAAATTAGGCTTGAGCAAAGGTATTAAGCTGAATACAACTTTATTTTGCCTTATTTGGCAGACTTTTTTGTGAGATCTCACTTTTATAACACAAAGGTCTTTATAGGTCATCATTTGTCAGTGTCCTCTGGAGGGAGAAAGAGTTCAGATAGTTGTTTCAAAATATCTTCCCACGAAATCACTAAGGCTTTGGATACCTTCCTCACTTAACTCAACTACTTTCCTAGAAAGCAAATAGCCCCTGAACTAGAATTCTACCCTGTTTTTTTGTATGTAACTTTAAATTTTGGACAGAAAAAGATTAAAATTTCAGGAGAGGTATACATAACTAAAAAGCCAATTTTAAAATTACAACTTCTGAAAGGTTTTTATAATATTGTGTTTGTTCCAATTTCAGGGGAAGAGTCAAGGTGACTATACACTAGCATATTTTGCAAACAAGAAAAAAATGTGTAAATAGGGCTTACTTTGTTCCACAAACTGCATTTGTTGATTTATTCTTTTAATTATGTAAAATTGTTATTGGTTAAGGAACTCTGTGATGAAAGAAACTTCTTATCTTTACAAATGAAAATACAAAACTGGTGACTTTGGCATTTTTGAAGGAAGAACAGAAAGAACTTAAAAGTTGAAAAATGCAAATATGGTGGGCCTGGTCAACAATACAACAAGGAAAAGTTCTGGTTCTTTGAGCAGTATCAAAATTCCAATCACCAAGTAGTTTTCAATGTCTTTGCATTCTGGCCATTTCCACATGCTTGGTCTTGCCATTTGCATCAACTTGATTTTCAAAATCTTATTTTTTTTTATGGTTGTTACTTTAAACTACCTTAAATCACATTTGCTGGCAATAGAATGCTTCTTTTATCCAATTCCTTTATCCATACATATTTCTTTTATCCATAATAAATTTCAAAGAATAAATCTCTTTTATCCATACACAAACTAAACATATCTTCCCACTTTCAGCTCAAGAATCGGTTCAGGTTGTTAATTGTATACTTGATGCTGTTACAGTTTTTTGCACTGCTTTCTTTCTTTCCATTTTTCTGAATCTTCAAAGAATTTCATCTCCATGAAGTTATCATTGGATTGTTTTCCCTTTGTTCTGGTAATAACTTCAACTGAATAGATTCTTTCAATAAGGATGTTTATTTTTTTGTCTTCTAGTTTTCACTGTTTCACTCCTTTGAATAGTCCATCATAGTATTGCTCAGGGTTGGAGTCATATTGCTTATATTGGCATTAAAGCAGGAGGGAAGGTACTTAAGAACTTCATCTCTGTTCAGAGGACAGATTCTGCACTTTCCAAAACTGCTTTTCATGCCCTTGTGTAAGATTATTGTTTGAGCTATGTTGCATCTCTTTCAGTAATTTTGGAAAATCGGCTTTTGGTATGCCAATTGGCAATCTGTTCTTGTACCTCAAGAGTATTTGTTACCATTTTATTTCCATCAATTGAAAATAGATGACATCTTAAAATTGAATCTAATTGGCTTGGTTAGGAGAGAAAAAGATTAATGCAGTGTTGTTTTCCTTCCAAGTCTTGAGAACATCGGTGCTGATGTATGATGAAAGACCATCAGAGATTACAACTTTTCTGGAAGGCCTTTCCTTTGAAATGGATAGAGTGTTGTGATGTTGAAACTTTGATTTGTACCAAACAAAGCTCTAAAAATGTACTTTTCAGGAAAAAATGTACCAGACATCAAACATTTTGATGTGTGTTATGCTAAGTGCAACATGTGCATCTTGCTTTGAACAGTGCTCTACAAATTATACAATCTCTTCCTTTGCCCGTCTTTTCTCTCTTACCTCCTTTTTTCTTTTTTATCATTGTTATTATTAATTTATTTCCTTAAAAATCGAAGAGCATCTATAAAGAAAAAGATGCCATCAATGTAAAACATATCACCCTAATAATTTTTATCTTTTCCATCATACAAATAGTCAGATTGTCTCTACGAACAAGAACACATAATCTAAAGCTGGGGCTTCACCTACCAGAATTTCTAGACTCTAAGCTTTCTTGATAGTGAAGCTGGTAATAAGGAAAAGAGAGTCCAGATGGTTTTTTCATTCCCACTTTCCACCACTCTTCAGAGCTTCTATAATTTGTTTGTTTTCAAGTTTAATGAAAATCAATTTTTAATTTCTTATTCTGTTTTGTTCACCATTAAAATTACTTTTTCAGTGCAAAAGATTCTAGAATCCAGAAATCTGGATCCTCAAATCCCCTTTTTTCCAAATTGGCCCAGGGTACTTTTGGTCTGGCTTGTCGTCCCAGATTGCATGCGATGAAACGTAAACCCAGAATCAGGAAGCCCAAATGCTAAAAATTCTGGGAGGTGAAGTCCCAGCTTAACTCCTTTTCCATTTGCGCTGTGCGACTTCATTAGGGCCGAAAAAGGAACATTATTTGGGCTTATATATTTTTGATCAGACCTAGGCTTCGTCCCAGGTTGGCCAAAAAGTATATAAAAAGTAACTATGGCTGCGTATTAGTTGAAGCGATTGAAAAAGAACTGATGAATAAAATAGACCCTAGGTTTTTAAAAACATGTATAAAATATTTTTTATATTATAACCATTATAATTTATCAACCAAACGGCTTTTGAAAAAGCCTAGTATCGAATTAGTATAGCAGTTGCTTCCAATTCCTTTAGCTAAAAGACACCCATAGGTACTTTTTATATACTTTTTGGCTGACCTAGAACGAACCCCTACATAACCAGGAGCTGAAAGTTTAAGCTACTAAACTTGGTTTTATTGGATAAAAGATCAGAATTTACTTAAAGACATAAATCAAATCAGTTGTTCAGAAATTAAAATTGCAAGAAAAGACTTCGGAGCATCACATCATCAAGGTGTCTTTGCAAAGACTCAATTTCTTCTTCTGCAGCATCCTGTATTTCATCAAGCACTTGTTCTTCTTCTCTTTTTTTCCTAAGGATTCCAGGAGACACAAGTACCGTGGTCACGGATCTGCTCCCTAGTGCGGAGTGAATGATCTCAACTGCAAGATGGCTTGAGACTTCGTTTTGACAACTGAGACTGCGTAAAAATGTGCTTGACACAAGCGGATGAGTTTGGAAAAGACATGATAGAGAACCTGAATGTGCAAGACTCTTAATATCTCGCAGAACCAAGACTATTTTCAAGCTCTTTGAGTTTCCCCCAAAAAAGCTTTGGACTCTAAAAGTACTGAGGTAGCAAACACTTAGACTCAGCATGGATTGATCGCCACTGAAAGTTTAATTCTTCTAAATATTGTCAATAGACTAGGTTAGGGAACATGACTAGTACTGGTATCAAGTCTTCTTTGATAGAGGCAGCCACAACTGGGTCACTTTCATTTTCTGCAAAACCTCAAAGTTGAATTGCAGTAGAGTGAACATAAAGCTCCTTTGCTAACTTCACGTAAAAGTTCAGACACATGATTTTAAAGCCACGCAGTGTTTGGGCTGGAATATTTGTTTTCTATCACATCAGGTTTCACGTTCGCTCCAACATAGATTCTTTCGAGAGGCAAAGGGTATTCAGGGTTGGGCGGAGCATATGTACCTAATGGCTGTTTTTGACTACCTCAGGACATAGAAAATTCCTAAGGATGGTCTCGAATAATGAGGAAACATTTTCGCAAAGGCAGTGCAGCCTAACCCCCTCTGCTTGAAATGAAACATTCAACTTGCTGATTTGTGGCAAAATTACTGCCAGCACAGTTTGGTAAACACATTTTCCATCATTTTCAGGACCTTTTCTGCAGATGCCAACTTAGTGGCCTTGAATTCTTCTTAAAAGTGAACTTCAAGTACTCAAGAGACAGCCAATTTTGAGTAGTCTCTTATTTTTCGTGTTTGTCATTCCCTGAATCTCCGTGGAAGCTGTGATGCGTTTTGGTGAATGTTGTATATAGTAATACACATCGCTGACAAACTCTTCATATTGTGGGGGAATTTCCTTGGAGACACT
Organism: Artemia sp. Kazakhstan ARC1039; assembly: GCA_029168905.1. Classification (NCBI taxonomy): domain Eukaryota; kingdom Metazoa; phylum Arthropoda; class Branchiopoda; order Anostraca; family Artemiidae; genus Artemia; species Artemia sp. Kazakhstan ARC1039. The sequence continues at coordinate 50,269 of JAQQPU010004677.1, forward strand.
AGACATGCACAGAGCAAGGCAATGGAAGACACAGCCAACAACAATAACATGTGGATTGTTGACTTTCACTAGAGCCTTGAACCTGTTTATCTCTTCCATATTCAAAGAGGCATTATTCCATCCAAACCTTATGAAATTCACTTTTAAAATAATTCTAACGTGAAGTAGCTTATCTACTTCTTCTTTCATTATTTGAGCTGTCACTGATGGCACCTCAACAAGCCCTAACAAGCGATCACAGACTATTTATATATTAATGAGTGGATTTCTTTTATCTTGCTAGTACCGGACTGTATCTGTGCAACTTTACAGCCCAATGTACAGAATGATATACAGTAAAAATAAGTTGTCTTATTAGGGGTAGCTAATATGCACCTTTACCTATTTATGTGTTATCAATGGGTCAGATCTAAAGTATACTTCAGCAGCCCTGCTTTAATGATGGATCTAAATGGGCCTTGTTTTTGGAGTTTTAAATTTGATGCCAATTTTTGAAATCAAGGGTTGAAAACGTACGTTTGCACAGAGTCCATAGAATGCCTTCGAAGTCACAAAGAACAGAGAGACAAGTTGCGAGATATCACTATTTTTATAACAATGAACAGTGAGAGTCTTAATTCCGGCTATCGAAAAAAGACGCTGAATTTTGTAGCAAATGTATAGAATGATGCCCACTCTTCTGGTTAGTATCAGGCTTTCTGGATAGTGAAGCTGGTAATAAGGAAAAGAGCATCCATATGTTTTTTTCCCTCCCACTTTCTAGCACTCTTCAGAGCTTCTACAATTTTTTTTTGTTTTCATGTTTAATCTTCTTCTTCTTCTAATTCGCAGCAGGCGGGCTATTCAGTTGGTACTATTTAGCCCTCTTCTTTTTG
>JAQQPU010004678.1:0-10621 GCA_029168905.1 Artemia sp. Kazakhstan ARC1039
ATATATATATATTGTTCATGGTGAAATATGAGGTCTCTTTCAATTTTAGGAAAAAAATATCACTTTCTTGCAAAAAACTTATTTTCACACCTTTACCCGGTCCCTTTGGAAAACACATCTTCTGGCTTACCCCAACACTCTTCTTTAAAAAAAAACAGGCGATCGGACTCAGTTGATATTAATTCGTAACAAAGAGGAAACTGTATTCATATGAAACTATTTATCAATTGTTTCTGACAAAAGATTAATTAGACCAATTGAATTGACAAGTTAAGTTGCGATAATTTTAAATTATTACTTAAAATAACATGTGGTATGAGGATTGGCATATCGTTAACAAAAAAATTTAATATTTACAGCTCGTTTGCTTCACCTTCGTGTGCTTCATCAAGTTTGCAGCTGCCCGGCCAAGGGGTGGAGACGGAGCACAGCAAGATGATGCATTAGCAGCTATTGGACAAGGACCAGAAGAAGGTATGATATTGGTCAAACTTAAAAAAGAGGGGTATTAAATATACAGACAAAACACAAAAATAAAATTTGTGTCGCTAGATTAGTGACAGATGGACATGTTTATGAAAACCATGTGTTAATACATAATATATAAAACTTCACAAATAATCCCTATTAATTTCAAATAAATACATGCAAATAATATGAAAAAACAATCAGGGGTAAGAGCATTATCCTAAATACTATACTTAAAGGCTCCTTCTTGTTTATGTATATTTAAACTTCTATTACAAAAATATAATTATTTAAGGTTCTTTCCTCATTTTGTTTTTGATATTTATAGTTTTATATTTAGATTTTTTTTTGACAAATCTAACCAATTTTTAGTCGATTGAGGGTCTGAAGAAAAAGACAACATAATTTGTTTGAATTTTTACCACTTAAAGATACTTTTTTGGACCGAAAGTAAAGAAGATAGCATTAACATACCTTTTTTTTCATATACAATATTTTCCTTAATTTTTGAAAAACGACTTGAAAGGTAAGTAATTTTGGAAGGCTCATTTATTTTCAATCCTTATTAGGGCGATAGTTATGAACTTTACTCGAAGGCTTGGTGGCGTAAGCAATTCTCTTTAAGTTTCTACAGACTAGTTAGAGGAACCACATCAAGTCAGCTGCTATTCTAATTGTGTTTTTTTATTATTTTTTATTTTATTTTTCAGTATCAGACCACAATTTTAAAGGTTTTAGTCCATCCAGGTACGATTTGCTTTAAAAGAGAAAGAGATCACATTTCATATAACTCCAAAGCAAAATTGTATCCATGATCTTCTGAAAAGCCAAAAATAAGATTGGGGGTTTGGACAAAAAGACTGACTTCAAAACAATCACGTTAAGAGGCTTTTCTTTTTATCGGTCTAGTGACGGCTTATTCAATTTTTTCCTTAGATCTGCTGCAACACAGGCTAGTCCTTTTCTCTTGTTATTAACCCGTAACTGAACTTACAGTTTGTTTTCTTTTTATTGTTAGTACTATTAATAATGTGAAGATTATTTTATTCCAGAACATTTGTTAATTTTATTAATAATATTTTCTGGGAGATTTCGAGTGGAATAGTTAATTCATTCGCAACGCCTACCTGAGTTATAGAGGTTTTAAACGGACAAAAATTCCGAAGACATACAATTTAAAGCACGTAATGTTAAGTTGCAATACTCGTAATAACAGAAAAAGCAGTTCCAAATCAATACCTCTCTGAATTCATTCAAGGAGAGAAAAGCGAAAAGATCCATACAAAAAAAAACAAAAAAAAACACCAAAAACTACGAAATACACGGAAGGTTTGTCCGAGAAATGAATTCCAAAGGTTACAGTCCTGATGAATAGGAAACCAAATTTTGTCTAATAACTAATGAACAAATATTTCATTATAGTCAGAATTTTGTCCAGGAAATGTTTTCATGGAGATTGCTCTGTAATACACCGCAACAATTGGTAGTTTTAAGATTTTTCAAAATATATTTATAATGTTGCCATACTATTTATTTGTTCTTTAGCTTTGGCTAATTAAAATTTTTCTCTAACAATAATACTACTGAGCTGTTATTATTTAGGAAACAAACAAAAAAGAGAGGAGAAAAGTGGATTTGGCGGCTTTGGAGGATATGGAGGTCATGGCTTTGGAAGCGGCTATGGCCACAGTGGATACGGAGGTTACAATGGAGGATACAGCCAAGGAGGTTACGGTGGTTTCGGCCAAGGAGGTTATGGTTACGGAGGCTATGGAGGATTCGGCCACGGTTATGGTGGATTTTTCTAAACAATTACTTAATTAAATCCTTGTAGACTTTCTGGTCATAATTTGTTAACATTAATTTAAATAAATATTATTTCATTATTGCTTGTTCCAATTGTAGATGAGGCACAATTCAGGTGTTAGATGGGGTTTCATCTTTTTAATTTGAATTTTGAGACACAACAGTTTCTCAACACAACTTTTTTTTCTGCAAAATACAAACATTATAGCAGAGAAACGGGCTTTTGACGATTTTTCTTAATTTTCGGTCCTGGTTCTATCATATAGAGTTAATGATCCTAAAGGTCGACAGTAGCTCATTCTATCACAAATTTTGGAATATAAGACTCTTTTATCTTTGAATAGTTGAATCAGAGGGAAGAGGCGCATTCAGGATCCGCTAGGAGCAAGGCGTCAAGCCAAGATTTTGAAAGAATAGGTTTAATAGTATTAACAATCAGAAACACTAGAAACATGACTTCTGGGCTGAAATTACTTATGTTTTCTGAGAGGAAAGGATGCCAAATACTTTGATCAGCTCTAGTAGGAAGGTGAACATATTAAACCATATTGTAACCAGGGTTGTGTCAAGACTAATAGTATGTATAGCTAAAAGACCCCAAGAGGTTTCTGGTTCCCAAACCCCCTCCCTCAGACTTGTCAAACAGTTCGTGGTAACTAACTGTAAGTAAGGAGTGACCCAGCTCTATAGTAATCGAAACTATACAAAACGGAATTTTGATACCAAGAGATACATCAAAAGAATAAGATTTTTATGCTGACTTTAAATACATAAGTTTCATCAAGTTTTCCCAGGGGTGATCGTATTGACCCACTGGTCCTAGAATTTCGCAAGAGGGCTCATTCGAAAGAAAATTGAACGTTCTAGTGCTCTTTTAAAGTGACCAAAAAATTGGAGGGCAACTAGCCCCCTCCCACGCTCATTCTTCTTCCAAAGTCCCGGATCAAAATTTTGAGATAGCCATTTTGTTCAGCACAGTTCAAATATCTAATAACTATTGCAATGAGGACGACTTAATCCTCCAGCAGTCCCCGGGGGAAGGGCTGCAAGATATGAACTTTGCCCATTGTTTACATATAGTACTGGCTATTGGTAAGTATACAGACATTTTCAGGGAGGATTTTTTCTGGTGGGGGGAGGGCTCGTACGGATCGGGTTACGTGGGAGGATCTTTCCATGGACAAATTATTTATGGGGGAAGAGAATTTCCATGATGGGGGCGCTGGATTTCCCAGCATTATTTAAAAAAAAAACAATCAGAAATTAAATAAAAAAACAAGTATTTTCAACTGAAAGTAAGGAGTAACATAATAAATTAAAACGAATAGAAATTATTAAGATATGAGGGGATTAGTCCTATCGTCAGTACCTCGCTCTTTACGCTAACATTTTTAGTAACTTCAAAAGAGCTATTTGTTAAATAAAAAAAAACACATTTTTTCAACTGAAAATAAGGAGTAGCATTAAAACTTAAAACGAACAGAAATTATTACGCATATGAGGGGGTTAGTACCCTCGTCAATACCTCACTCTTTACGCTAAAATATTTTTAGTAACTTCAAAAGAGCTATTAATTCTAATGTGGCCTTTGTGATACAGGGGCATTCTTAAAAAATTGGAACAAAATTCGAACTTCAGCGCAAATAGCGAAAAATTGACGAGGGGGAGAACCCCCTCCTATTACGAATATGAGGAAGTTCACCCCCTTATCAATACCTCGCTCTTTACGCTAAAGTTCAAATTATGTTTAATAATTGCCGATATAAGGAATAATTGGATTGTGTTTTTTTTTCGGCAAATCTTAGCATTTAATTTTACCTTAAGCAGCTTCATAACTATGATTTTTATGTGATATAAATCTAAGATATTGTATGTCTTCGGCATGTGGTTGTTATTAAATTAAAAAAAAAGTTTTTTTTTAAACGAAAAGTAAGGAGTAAAATTAAAACTTATAACGGACATAAATTATTACGTATATCTTCTAAAGATCTTTTCTTTCATTTATTTCAGTCATTTGAGAATAGCTCAACTTGTGACTTTTATTTTCATAAAAATAGTTTCAACCTCTTTGGCCGTTTTGTTACTATGCCTTACAAAATTACTTACGCAAATATCGCCTAATTTAAGTTGCGTGGGAGAATTTTTCCATGGAGAAATTTCTCGTGAGGGAAGGGAATTTTCCATAGAGTGGGAGCTGGATTTCCCGACATTATTTATAAAACGATCAGCAATTAAATAAAAAACAAGTTTTTTAACTGAAAGCAAGAAGCAACATTAAAACTTATAACTAACAAATGCCCCTCTTCAATAGCTCGCTCTTGCTCTAAAGTTTCTATTTAAACTTTTAAAAGAGGTTATTATTCTAATTAAAAAGCCTTTGTGATTCAGGAGTCATTCTTAAAAAACTGGAACAAAAATCCAACTTAGGTTATTATGAGGTTATTATTAGTTAAAAAAACACAAATTTAGTATGCAAATTTCGGTTTAATTTTTTATGTACGGTGAATTTTTTTTAACTGAGAGTAAGGAGCGACATTAAAACCTAAAACGAACAGAAATTATTCCTTATATGTAAGGGGATGTCCCCTCCTCAACGCCCCACTCTTTACGCTAATTTTTTTGATTGTTTTAAGAGTTATGAAAAAGAGTCAAACTTTAGCGTAAAGAGTGGGACGTTGTGGAGGGACATCCCCTTTCATATACGGAATAATTTCTATTCGTTTTAAATTTTAATGTCACTCCTTACTTTCAGTTAAAAAACTTGTTTTTCAGAGGCAACGCTTTAGCGTTGCCTATGGTTAAGGCCATAAGGCTCCAATGTTTTATTATTTATTTTTGCATTATTTTTTTTTTCCCAGAGGCACTTCATATGGAAGGAGTCATCGTAAAAACTTAAAAGGGAGCTTATTCGATTGGGAATCAAAAGCTCATTCGATTGGAGTTCTAGTGCCCCTTTTAAGGGTCAAAAGTGATTGGAAGGCAATGAACACCCTTTCCACACCCACCATTTCCCAAAACATATCCAATAAAAATTTTGAGATAGCCATTTTGTTCTAAGTAGTTGATTTTCAGATAGAAATTATGCTTTTGAGGAGGACACTCCCCCACAACCCTTACGGCAAGGATTGTAAGTTATGTCCTGGAGGCATATAAGCTTTTTATAGAAAGCTTTGTTGTAGAAACTTCAAAAAGGGCTCATTCGGTTGGAAATTCAAAGGGCTAGTGCCCTTTTTAATAGTCGAAAGTGATTGGAGGGCAACTAACCTCCCTCTCACACCCATCTTTTTCCCAAACACATTCAATCAAATTTTGAGATAGCTAATTTGTTCAACGTGGCTGGAAATTCTAGAACTTAGGTCCTTGAGGATGACAAACCCCCATAGTCCTCAGGGCAAGGGTTGTAAGTTATGCCCTGGGGCATATAAGGTTTTTAGAGAAAGTTTTGCCGTAGAAACTTCAGAAAGGGTTCATTCGATTGGAAATTTAAACGGCTAGTGATCTTATTAATAGTCGAAATAGATTGGAAGGCAACTAACACCCCTTCCACATCCACCATTTCCCCAAACACATTCAATGAAAATTTTGAGAGAGCCATTTTGTTTAACGTAGTTGAAAGTTCTGGAAATTATATCTTTGAGCATGACACTCCCCTCCCTCAAGGTCTTCAGGTCAAGGGTTATAAGTTATGCCCTGGGGGCATATATGGCTCTTATGAAAGGAATGCTCGCAAAAACTTCATAGAGGGCTCATTTGATTGAAAATTGAAAGTTCTAGTTCACTTTTTAAGCGTCAAAAGATATCGGAGGGTAACCAGCCCCCCCCCCTCTCACGCCTTTTTTTCCAAGATGCATCCGATAAAAATTTTGAGATAGCTATTTTGTTAAAAAAAAAAATAGTTTAAAGATCATATAACAAAAAGTCTGGTTTCGACACAACCTCCTAGGGCCCCGGGGCAGGCGTTGTAAGTTATGCCCTGGGATCATAGATGGTTCTTATGGCAGGGGTGCTCGTATAAACTTCAAAGAGGGCTCATATTAATGGAAATTGAAAGTTTTAATTCACTTTTTAAGATTCAAAAGAGATTGGAGGGTACATAGCCCCCCCCTCCACGCCCTTTTTTTCTCAAACCCGTCTGATAAGAACTTTGAGATAGCCATTTTTCAAATAATACTTCAAAGACCATATAACAGAAACTCCGGGGTCCGCACAGCACCCCAGGGCTCGAAGGCAGGCGTTGTAAGTTATGCCCTGGGGGAAAACATGGTTCTTATGGAAGGGATGCTCGTAAAAACTTCAGAGAGGGCTAATTTGATTGAAAATTGAAAGTTCTAGTCCAGTTTTAGAGAGTCAAAAGAGATTGGACGGCATACCTCCCCCCCACACCACTTTTTTCCCGAATGCATCCGATAAAAATTTTGAGTAGCCATTAAGTTAAAAATTGATCAAAAGTCAGATAACAAAACCTCAGGTGTCGACACAACCCCCAGGGATTGGGGGCAGGCGTTGTAACTTATGCCCTATGTCATATATGGTTCTTATGAAAGGTATACTCGAATATACTTCAGAGAGGGCTAATTTGATTGGAAATTGAAAGTTCTAGGTCAGTTTTTTAGAGTCAAAAGAGATTGGAGGCAACCCTCCACACCCCGTTTTTCCGAAATGCATCCGATAAAGGTTTTGAGTAGCCATTAAGTTAAAAATTGCTCAAAAGTCAAATAACAGAAACTCAGGAGTCGACACAACTCCCCAGGGCTTTGGGGCAGGCGTTGTAACTTATGAACTGGGGCATCTATGGTTCTTCTGGAAGGGATATTCGTATAAACTTTAGAGATGGCTCATTTGATTGGAAATTAAAAGTTCGAGTTCACTTTTTAATATTCAAAAAAGATCTGAGGGCAACGAGCCCCCCCCCCACGCCTTCTTTTTTCAAACCCATCTGATCAAAATTTTAAGATAGACATTTTGTTTTAAAAAAAGCAGTTCAAAGGTCGGATAAGAAAACTCCGGTGTCAATACAACCCCCAAGGATCCGGGAGAAGGAGTTCTAAGTTATGCCCTAAGGGCATGCATGGTTCTTATGAAAGGGATACTCGCATAAACTTGATAGAGGGCTCATTTGATTGGAAATTGAAAGTTCTAGTTCACATTTTAAGCATTAAGAGATTTAAGGGGAACTAGCCCCCCCCCCCATGCTCTTTTTTCCCAAAACCATCCGCTACAAATTTTGAGATAGCCAGTTTAAAAAAAAAATTCAAAAATTATATAACAAAAACTTCGGTTTCAACACAACCCCCCATGGCCCAGGGGGTAGGCATTTTAAGTGTTGTCCTGGGGGCGTGCATAGTTCTTATGAAAGGAATGCTCTTATAAACTTCAGAGAGGGCTCATTTAATTGAAAGTTGAAAGTTCTAGTTCACTTTTTAAGAGTAAAATAATATCCGAGGGCAACTAGCCCTCCCCCACCACATCCTTTTTTCCACAAGCCCATCCGACAAAATATTTTAAATAACCATTTCATTAAAAATAATTCAAAGGTCAGATAAGAAAAACTCCTGTGTCGACGCAAACCCCAGGGCCCGAAGGCAGGCGTTGTAAGTAATGCTCTGGGGCCATATATCATTTTTATGGAAGGGATGCTCGTATAAGCTTCGGAAAGGTTCATTTGATTGTAATTTGAAAGTTCTCGTTCACTGCTTAAGAGTCAAAAGAGATTGGAGGATAACTAGCCCCCCCCCTCCACGCCCTAAATGCATCAGATAAAAATGTTGAGATAGATATTTTTTTTTAAATAGTTCAAAGTTCAGATAACAAAAACTCCAGTGTCAACACAGCCACCCAGGGTCCAAGGGTAGGTGTTGTAATTTATGCTCTGAGGGTATATATGGTTGTTATGGAAGGAATGCTCGTATAAACTTCATAGAGGGCTCATTTGATTGGAAATTGAAAGTTGTAATTCACTTTTTGAGAGTAAAAAGTGATCGGAGGGCAGCTAGCCTCCCCCCGAATTCCATTTATTTTTTCTCGGACGCACTTCATGCAGAAGGGGTAGTTGTATGAACTTCAAAGAGGGCTCATTTCAATGGGGTCAAGTTTTTTTCATTTAGATATTGTTACTTTGATACCAGTTTTGATACTTCGATGAAGATTTTTTTTTTCCAGTTTGATTTCGAAATAACGAATTTTTGAAAACTTGAAACTTTTTGCAATAAAAAACGAACAAAAATTGATTAAAAATAACTTTCCGAAAAATAATTTTTTCAAAGAAAAGTAAAGGCCATTTTAAAACCTTAAAAAATAAAACCAAAAGTTTGAAGCTTAGTAGAAATACTTTTTAGAAATCGGACTTGCTTATTAATCAAATATTTTTGAATAAATTCAGTGTGAAAAGACATTAAATTGCCTAAAGAATAAAAGATTGGCAATTGTAAAAATATTTGTATATATTTTAACAAGGGATTACAATAATTCAAAAACCTTAAAAATAAAACCAAAAGTTTAAAATTTAGCAGAAATCGCTGTTAAAAATTTGACTTTCTTATTAATCAAATATCAAACAGTTCGTGGTAACGAACTGTAAGTAAGGAGCGACCCGGCTCAATGGTAACCGAAACTCTAAAAAACGGAATTTTGATACCAATAGATACTTCAAAAGAATCAGATTTTAATGCTGATTTCAAATATATAAGTTTCATCAAGTTTAGTCATACCCATCAAAAGCTACGCACCTAAGAAAATTTGGCTGATTTTAGAAAAAAAGGGGGAAAGACCCCCTAAAAGTTATAGAATCTTATTGAAAATCACACCATCATATTCAGTATATCAGAGAACCCTACTTTAGAGGTTTAAAGCACCTATCTACTAAAATGTGGAATTTTGCATTTTTTACCAGAAGAAAGATCACGGATGCGTGTTTATTTGTTTGTTTTTCCCAGGGGTGATCGTATCGACCCATTGGTCCTAGAATACCGTGGGAGGGCTCATTGGAACGGAAATTAAAAGTTCTAGTGCCCTTTTTAAGTGACCAAAAATAAGGGAGGGCAATTAGGCCCCCTCCTACGTATATTTTTTATGTGGGAGGATCTTTCCATGAAGGAAGTTTTCATGGGGGAATGGACATTGCTATGAAGGGGGTGCCGGATTTCCCAGCATTATTTAAAAAAAGATCAGAAATTAAATAAAACAAACAAGTTTTTCAGCTGAAAGTAAGGAGCAACATCAAAACTTAAAACGAACAGAAAATATTACGTATATGATTGAGTTCACCCGCTAGTCAATACCTCGCTTTTTAAGCCAAATTTTTTTTAGTACTTTCATAAGAGCTATTTATTTTAATTAACGGCCTTTGTTATTAAGAGGTCATTTTTAAAGAATTGGAACAAAATTTGAACTTTAGCTTAAAGAGCAAGGTATTGACTAGGGGGCAAACCCCCTAATATACGTATACAAATATATAAAAATAGAAGTTCGTATCGTAAGTTACGTATATTTATTACTAATAAAAACGTTCGTAAATAAAATTAAACAACTTTCGAGAAAGCCATTTAACCAACTAAAGTAAAATTAATATGAAAATTTTGTTGTAATTGTTCATGTACGGTGAGCCAAAATGATAACCTGCATTAATTCGAAAACGTTCAAAAATTAAATTAAAAAAAACAAATTTTTTTAACTGAAAGTAAGGAACGACGTTAAAAGTTAAAACGAACAGAAATTATTCCGTATATGAAAGGGGCTGTCCCCTCCTCAACGCCTCCCTCTTTAAGCTAAAGTTTGACTTTCTCACAACTCTATCTTTTTAAACAATAAAAAACTTTAGCGTTAAGAGAGAAACGTTGAGGAGGAGACATCCCCTTTCATATACGGAATAACTTCTGTTCGTTTTAAGTTTTAACGTCGTTCCTTACTTTCAGTTAAAAAAAAAACATAACTTCAAGAGTATTTGGGGCTTTTCTGATTGCCAAGCCCCTGGGGAGTTTTCGTTTATCACACCTAAGATGGGTGCAAAGGGAGAAATTATTATTATTATGATGTACTTGGTGCTTGAACGACAATTTAATAGGCTACTATACAGATGGCACCTAATTAGCAAGGCGACATGACACCGCACTTCGAATAAATATATATATAAAAAAAAGGACTAAGCCTAATTAATTAGCCTTTACGATAGGATACCACATTATAAATAACGATTAAAAATAAATTACTACTGAAGAAGGTCACATTAATGAAGCTTTTGATCATTCAACAGTGAAGTGACATTAATAGGTTGACTACTAATTTGCTGTTTACTTTTACTCCTTAAATTTGTGTCTGCTAACCTTGATTGAAGATTGTGAAATGACTGCAA
>JAQQPU010004678.1:11021-25012 GCA_029168905.1 Artemia sp. Kazakhstan ARC1039
TATATATTCGTGTGTTTGTGTGTATTTGAGCATAAAAATGTAGTTTATCTCCGCTGCATTTGCAGCAAAACTGTTCAAGGTAAAATATGAAGTCTCTTTCAATTTTTGGAAAAATTTAACGTTTTCTTGCAAAAAACTTGTTTTCACGCCTTTACCAGGTCTCTCTGGAAAACACATCTTCTGGCTTACCTCGAGACTCTTCTTAAAAAAAAAAAAAAAAAAAAAAAAGAACAGGCGATCGGACTCCGTGGATGTGTATTCGTAACAAAGATGAAACTGTATTCATATGAAAGTATCTATCAATGATTTCTGATAAAAGATTAATTAGACCAATTGAATTTAAGTTGTGATAACTTTATATTATTACTTAAAGTAACATGTGGTATGAAGATTGACATATCGTTAACAAAAAAATTTTATGTTTACAGCTCGTTTGCTTCACCTTCGCGTGCTTCATCAATTTTGCAGCTGCCCGACCAAGGGGTGAAGACGGGGCACGACAAAATGATGCATTAGCAACTATTGGACAAGGGCCAGAAGAAGGTATGATATAAGTCAAAGTTAAAACAAAAGGGGTCTTAAATATAGAGACAAAACACAAAAATAAAATTTGTCTCGCTAGATTAGTGACTTTTTGCAGGCATTGCTGCCCTCTGAATAGTAATTTTTTGCGGTCCCTATTATAACAGCAAAATTGCCGATAAATAGCTCGATAGTGGTGTAACAAATATTATTAGGTATCACATAATTAGAAGAAGGAGTTAAACCTTACCTGTAACTATAGACAAGCAGGCATCAACTGGTAAACTAACTAGTATTTAATCTGATTGTCGTGTTTCTGGTTTGCTCGAATTGAGTTTCATACTTAACAGACTATTGTGCTTACACAAAACATTAAACAATAAATGAGCAAGAAAAAATAAACTTACAAGAAAAAATAAACTGCGCTTTTACAACCAACTGAAAAATATATGGAGGTAGTTTTCATATTGAATTGAATTCACAGTTTATCATAATTTTTAAGAATATATATAGTTGTTTAAGGTTTTAATTAATCACCTCAAACAATCGGATTTCCTTTGTTGTGAAAACAATCGGATATCATTTGCCTGAAGAAAAATACAACATAATTTTTTTGAATTTGTAACACTTAGAGATACATTTTTGGACCGAAAGTAAAGAAAATAACATTAATATACTTTTTTTTATTTTTTGAGCTCTTTAGTTTCAGCATCATACCTATACAATTTTTTCCCATACAATTATTTCCTTGATTTTTGAAAACGACTTGAAAGTTAAGTAATTTTGGAAGCCTCATTTATTTTCAATCCTTATTAGGGCGAGAGCTATGAACTTTACTTGAAGGCTTGGCAGCGTAAGCAATTCTCTTTAATTTTCTACCGACTAGTTAGAGGTACCACCTCTAGTCAGTTGCTGTTCAAATTGTGCTTTTTTTTTATCATTTCTTGTTTTAGTTTTCATTACTAGGCCACAATTTAAGAGGTTCTAGTCCTTCCAGGTACGATTTGCTTTAAAAGACAAAGAGATCACATTTCATATAACTCGAAAGCAAGATTATATCCATGATCTTCTGAAAAGCCAAAAATAAGATTGATGGTTTTGACAAAAAGACTTAAAAAAAATCCCGTTAAGAGGCTTTTTATTATCGGTCTAGTGAGGGCCTAATCAATTTTTTCCTTAGATCTGCTGCAACACTGGCTAGTCCTTTTCTCTTGTTATCAACCCGTAACTGAACTTACAGTTTATTTTCTTTTTATTGTAAGTACTATTAATAATGTGAAATAATTTTATTCCAGAACATTTCTTAATTTTATTATTAATATTTTCTGGGAGATTTCGAGTGGAATAGTTAATTCATTCGCAAGGCCTACCTGAGTTATAGATGTTTTAAACGGACAAAATTCCGAAGACATACAATTTAAAGCACGTAATGTTAAGTTGCAATACTCGTAATAACATAAGAAAACAGTTCCAAATCAAAACCACTCCGGACTCATTCAAGGAGAGAAAAGCGAAAAGATCCATACAAAAAAAAAAAAAAAAAAAAAAAAACACCAAAAACTACGAAATACGCGGAAGGTTTGTCCGAGAAATGAATTCCAAAGGTTACAGTCCTGATGAATAGGAAACAAAATTTTGTCTAATAACTAATGAACAAATATTTCATTGTAGTCAGAATTTTGCCCAGGAAATGTTTTCATTGGGATTGCTCTGTAACATACCGCAATAATTGAAAGTTATAAGATTTTTCAAAATATATTTATAATGCTGCCATACAATTTATTTTTTCTTTAGCTATGGCTACTTAAAATTTTTCTCTAACAATAATACTACTGAGCTGTTATTATTTAGGAAACAAACAAAAAAGAGAGGAGAAAAGTGGATTTGGCGGCTTTGGAGGATACGGAGGTCATGGCTTTGGAAGTGGCTATGGCCACAGTGGATACGGAGGTTACAATGGAGGATACAGCCAAGGAGGCTATGGTGGTTTCAGCCAAGGAGGTTATGGTTACGGAGGCTACGGAGGTTATGGAGGATTCGGCCACGGTTATGGTGGATTTTTCTAAACAGTTACTTAATTAAATCCTTGTAGAGTTTCTGGTCATAATTTGTTAACATTAATTTAAATAAATATTATTTTATTATTGCTTGTTCCAATTATAGATGAGGCACAATTCAGGTGTTAGATGGGGTTTCATCTTTTTAATTTGAATTTTGAGACACAACAGTTTCTCAAAACAACTTTTTTTTCTGCAAAATACAAACATCATAGCAGAGAAATGGGCTTTTGACGATTTTTCTTAATTTTCGGTCCTTGTTCTATCATATAGAGTAAATGATCTTATATTTTGACAATAGCTCATTCTATCACAAATTTTGAAATATAGGGCTCTTTTGTTTTCGAATGGATGAATCAGGGGGAAGAGGCGCATTCAGGACCCACTTGGAGCAAGGCGTCAAGCCAAAATTTTGAAAGTTTAGTTTTAATAATATTAACAATAAGGAACACTAGAAACATGACTTCTGTGCTGAAATTACTGGTGTTTTCTGGGAGGAAAAGGATGCCAAATACTTTGACCAGCTCTAGTAGGAAGGTGAACATATTAACCCATATTAAAACCAGGGTTGGGTCGACTAATAGTAATTATAGCTAAAAGACCCCAAGAGGTTTTCTGGATCCCAAACCCCCTCTCTCAGACTTGTCAAACAGTTCGTGGAAACGAACAGTAAGTAAGGAGCACAGTTCATATAATTATCCAGTAAGTGTACCACAGATAATTTCTGGCTCTTCATTCTCGGTACGAACAAAAAGCTCCTCCCACTTATTTTTGCACTTATTGTCCACTTATTGGTTGAGCCGGCCAAGTGGTTTTGTCAGTACTTGTTCCGTAGGTGATTATTCTTTGTCTACCCGTGAAAAGATCTAATGCCCCTTATGTTTATAGGTTCTCTGGAGCACTCGCATCTCGGTTCGGGTTTTTATAATGGGTGAGATAGGAAAAGATCATACTGCTAATTATATAAACTGTGGTAAGGAGCGATCCGGCTCGATAGTAACCGAAACTCTACAAACGGAATTTTGATACCAAGAGATACATCAAAAGAATCAGAATTTTATGCTGACTTTAAATATATAAGTTTCATCAAGTTTTTCCAGGGGTAATCGTATCGACCCAGTCGACCTAGAATTTTGCGAGAGGACTCATTTGAAAGAAAATTTAAAGTTCCAGTGCCCTTTTAAAGTGGTCAAAAATTGGTGGGTAACTAGGCCCCCTCCCACGCTCATTTTTCTCCTAAAGTCACCGGATCAAAATTTCGAGATATCCATTTTGTTTAGCACAGTCCGAACATTGAATAACTATATAAATGAGGACGACTTGATCCCCCCGCAGTCCCCGCGAGAAGAGCTGAAAATTATGAACTTTGCCCGTTGTTTACATATAGTACAGGTTATTTGTAAGTATACAGACATTTTCGGTGGGGGGGAGGGGTCGAAGGGATTGGGTTATGTGGGAGGATCTTTCCTTGGAGTAATTTTTCATGGGGAAGAGAATTTCCCTGATGATTTCCCAGCATTATTAAAAAAACAGTCAGAAATTAAATAAAAAACAAGTTTTTTCAACTGAAAGTAAGGATTAACAATAAAACTTAAAACGAACAGAAATTATTACTTAGCAACTAGGGTTGCTGGAATGAAACAGCGTAAGAAAAAAGACTGGATCAGCAACGAGTCCCTCGCCATTATTGATCGCAGACGGGAAGCCGGCCTTCGTGGGGATATGACAGTGTATAGGCAATTAAATAAGGAGCGTAACATCATGCTGCACAAAGACCGTAAGACCTTTATTGACAAAAAAGCACCCGAGCTCCAAGAGGCCGCCAAAAAAAAGGACATCGGAGCCACACATAAGATCCTCCGTGAGCTCTCAGGACAATACACTCAAACTACACCGTATCTCCGTAACGCCAGTGGCGAAAATATTTACGACAGATCACAGTGCCTTCGCCAGTGGGAGCAACACTTCTAGAATCTACTGAACTCAGGCCCACCTGACCAAATGGAAGACGATATTACTGCTGCATCTGAGAATGCTACACCTGCCCCCAATGGCACCGAATTTACAGCAGAAGAAATTAAAGCAGCAGCACGAAAGCTGAAGAACAACAAAGCGCCTGGAATATGTGGCCTGACATCAGAACTTTTTAAAAATAGCGATTCATCCATGGACCTCTGGCTACAAATGCTGTTTAATACTGTGTGGCACTCTGAAATAATACCATCAGACTGGAAGACTGGCTTACTTGTGCCAGTCTACAAGAGGAAAGGAAGTAAAGCAGAATGTAATATCTATCGTGGAATTACTCTGCTCTCGGTACCGGGAAAACTCTTCACCATGCTACTCCTCAAGCGGTCAACAAAGTACATCCATTCCCTTCGTCACCAATAGCAAGCTGGATTCATGCCGGGTAGGTCCACTACTGAGCGAATTCATACAATTAGACAGCTGATAGAGAAAACTCTAGAATATAAAAGGAAAGCATACATTGCCTTCGTCGATTTTCGATCTGCTTTCAACACTGTCGACAGACAGTCACTGGGGTTGATCCTTCAATCTGCTGGTGTACCTAAGAAAATTTTCATCTGTTCAAAGAACTACACAATAACACCGAAAGTGCTGTTCTTATAAATGGCCAGCTCTCATCACATTTTCAAATTAGAAATGGTGCTCGGCAAGGCTGCACTGCTGCTCCCGAACTCTTCAGCTGTGTCATGGACCATGTTCTCAACTTAACACTGCTGGAGCATCCGTTTGGCATCGATTTTGCTGGAATAGTTCTGTCAGATGTCGACTTCGCTGATGATGTGGCATTGGTGTGTGAAAATCTCACTGACATCAAAACTACACTGGAAACGCTTGCATCTGTTGCAGCAAAACTTGGTTTAAATGTAAACTGGACCAAGATCAAAATATTACCTGTAGACAAGGCACCATGCAGCCCCCTGACAACTATAGAAGTATGTGGCGAAGATGTTGAGATAGTCAAGCAGTTCACCTACTTTGGTTCAGTTGTTTGCTCAAACGGAAATCTAGATGCAGAGATATCAGGAAGGGTGACAAAGGCGAACGCCGTTTTCGGCCGCTTACTGAGAACAATATTTCACAAACCCCAGATCAGCCGTCTCACGAAAGCTCGCATATACTCTGCCTCGGTAGCAAGTGTCGTGTTGTACTCGTCAGAGACTTGGCCTTTAACACAGTCGCAGATCACGAAGGTAGATGCTGTCCAGACAAAACACCTCCGCAAAATTAAAAACGTTAAGTGGCTCGACAGGGTACGGAACATGGATATCCTCTTGTCCTTTAAATTACCACCCCTGTCCGAAGAGCTTGAGACCCGCTCGCTGCGTTGGTACGGTCAGCTACTTCGCCTACCCACTCAAACACCTGCCCGAGTTACATTTGACTTCGATCCAACTGCAAACGGCTGGAAGCACCCCAGAGGTAGACCACGTATGAGATGGGTGGATATCATCCACGATCGACTCACGACGTGGGGCATTGACCCTAGTGAAGTCCCTACACTGGCACTAAACAGGCCACTCCAGAGACGACTGACGGCGCTGACGTCTGGTTCCCTCTACGCTGGCCACGCTGCCGAGCAAGAGCTTTAAGTCAAAGTAAGTCAAGTCATTTTGTTCAGCGTAGTTGATTTCCAGATAGAAAATATGTTTTTGAGGAGGAGAGTCCCCCAGAGCCCTCAGGGCAAGGGTTTTAAGTTATGCCCTGGGGGCATATAAGGTTTTTAAGAAGGCGTTGTCTTAGAAACTTCAAAAAAGGCTCATTCGATTGGAAATTTAAAGGGCTAGTACCATTTTAATAGTTGAAAGTGATTGGAGGGCAACTATCCCCCACCCGGCCCATCATTCCTTTAAGCACATCCAATAAAAATTTTGAGATAGCAATTTTGTTCAGCGTAGTTGATTTCCATATAGAAAATATATTTTTGAGGAGGACACTCACCCACAGCTCTCAGGGAAAGGATTATAAGTTATGCCCTGGGGACATATCAGGTTTTTATTGAAATCTTTGTCGTAACAACTTGAGAAAGGGCTCATTCAATTTGAAATTCGAAGGACTAGTACCCTTTTTAATAGTCGAATGTGATTTGAGGGCAACTAACCCCCCTCTCACGCCCACCTTTTCCCTAAACACATCCAATCAAAATTTATAGATAGCCATTTTATTCAACGTAGTTGAAAGTTTTGGAAATTAGGTCTTTAAGGATGGCAAACCCCTCCCCCCACAGCCCTCAGGGCAAGGGTTGTAAGTTATACCCTGGGAACACATAAAGTTTTTATTGAAAGCGTTGTCAAAGAAACTTCAAAAGGGCTAACTCAATTGGAAATTGAAAGGGCTAGAGCCTTTTTTAATAGTTGAAAGTGATAGGATAGCGATTAACGCCCCTCTGACGCCCACTATGTTCCCAAACACATCGAATTAAAATTTTGAGATATCCATTTTGTTCAACGTAGTTGAAAATTCTGGAAATATGGTCTTTATTCCTTCAGGGGGTTCACACAAGCCTCCAGGGGCCGGGGATAAGGGTTGTAAGTCATGCCTTAGGGCGACATCAAGTTTTATGGAAAGAATAGCCTTCTAAGGTTTGGAGGAGGCTTATTTGACTGGAAATTGAAAGTTCTAGTTCCTCTTTAAGAGTCAAAAGTGATCAAAGGGCAACTTGCCCCCAAGTCCTCTTTTCCCCAAATGTATCCAATCAAAATTTTGAAGTGGTTATTTTATTCAAAATAGCCCAAAGATCATATAACAATGCCTCCGGGGTTAACACAGCCCTACAGAGCCTGGGGATATGTGTTGTAAGCTACAAACCGAGGGCATATAAAGTTTTTATGGAAGGGATGGTCGTATAAACTTTTGGTGAAGCTGTTTTGACTGGAAATTGAACGTTATAGTTCCCATTTTAAGAGTCAAAAGTGATTGGAGCTCCCCCCGCCCACTGTTTTCTCCAAATGCATCCTATGTAAATTTTGAGATAGCCATTTTGTTCAAAATAGTTCAAAGTAGAGCCCGACCGATAAATCGGCCGACCGATATCATCAGGAGGATATGACAGTCAGTGTCATTATTGGATATCGGACAAAAAATATCGGCTATCAGCCAAAATATATACTATCTTTATATGTGAGTAATAATTGTGTATGCATATATTTATTCTATTTCTCGAAATGACTCCATATTTTTTCGGAATAATTAGTATCATAAAATATTCTCGTGTAAAAAACGATCTAGATAGGTCAGAAGTCCAAGAAAAATTGTTGAGAGCTTTAATTTTGGTTTTTGCAAATGGCATCATGTACTATGTTAGAACATCATATAAGTATTTCTTATGACATCATATATGGCGTCATATAAGTATTTTCTTATATGATGTCATGCATAGCATAAATAAGATTGTTGAGTTTCCAATGCAACAGTTATTTATATAATATAATATCTATTGGAAGGTCCAAAAAACAAACATTTTCAGTTGCAGCTACTATAAATGACGATTCTTTTGAACCAACACCTTAACTATCACGCGTGATAATATGTGAAATTTGACAACCTGAACCATCAATTGCGACAACACCAATGCGAACAGCTATAGCCAAGGCCATTGCCTAATTGTCTGAAGTAATAAAAATCCAAAAACAATTCAAAAATGAAAATGAATAGCAAAGACACGGGAGGTTCGAAAATATGTGAAAAAGACAATTACTGTTTTAAAAATGAAAATGAACAGCAAAGAAATAGGCGGTTAGAAGACATACGACACCGAACAAGTGAGGGAGTCAAAAATGAAGATGAAGAGCAGTGACTCAATGAAAATCAACCTGGACAGTGAGAATCAAAACGTGTCAAAATTGAAAATTATAACGATGATGATTGGGTTTAGGATTTTGACACGGATAAAGTCATCAATGCCTACCATACATTTGTTAAAAAACAAAGGTCGGCGATATGCATTTAATAGTGACGAAATATAAGCCGAGATGTAACGAAGCAAACAAATTGAAAATGATAGCGATGATGATTAGGTTTTAGATTTTGACATGGATAAGGTCGTCAATACCTACCATACCTTTGAAAATCAAAAACATCGACTGGATAAATCGTTGGAAGAAAAAGAATTTTTTGTCCACAGCCAGGACAATTAAAAAGAACAAAGGTTCGGCGATATGTCTTTCATAATGACAAAAGACAAGCCAAGGCAAAAGAAGAAGTTTTTGTCCCACCATCTGAACATATAAAAGAAACAAAGGTGGTCTCCAATGCCTTCCATACCTTGTTAAATCAAAAACCAGGACTAGATAAGTCGTTGGAAGAAAAAGAAGTTTTTGTCCCACTACCTGAACAATTAAAAGAAACAAATATTGTCGCCAACGCCTTCCATACCTTTTAAAATCAAAAACATGGACTAAATAAGTCGTTGGAAGAAAACGAAGTTTTTTGTCCCACCACCTGAACATATAAAAGAAACAAAGGTGGTCTCCAATGCCTTCCATACCTTGTTAAATCAAAAACCTGGACTAGATAAGTCGTTGGAAGAAAAAGAAGTTTTTCCCCACCACCTAAACAATTAAAAGAAACAAAGGATCGGCAATATGTCTTTCATAATGACAAAAGACAAGCCGAGGCAGAAGTTAAAGATCCAGTAAAAGAAATATAATTTTACAAAGGCACCATTTCTAATTTAAGGTCCACTTGGACGTCTTGACATCAGGAAAAGGCTCAAATTGTCTGCATTTAGAAGACAAGCGACAGCGAGAATTGAAATATAGAAGCCTGCCGCGTGCCCCATACCTTTGTTAAAAAACAAAAGGTTCAGTCTTTTATAATGACGATAGATAGACCGAAGTGTAACGAACCAAACAAATTGAGAATGATTGCAATGATGATTGGGCTTTGGATTTTGACATAGATAGGGTCATCAATATCTACCATACTTTTGAAAATCAAAAATATGGACTGGATAAATCGTTGGAAGAAAAAGAAGTCTTTGTTACACCATCTGAACAATTAAAAGAAACAAAGGCGGTATTCAATGCCTTCCATACCTTCGAAAATCAAAAACCTCGACTAGATAAATCGTTCGAAGAAAAAGAAGTTGTTGTCTCACCACCTGAACAGTTAAAAAAAAACAAAGGTTTAGTGATATGTCCTTTATAATGACAATAGACAAGCCGAGGCAAAAGTTAAAGATCCAATAAAAAAAAATCACAAGGGCACCACTTTTAATTTAAGGTCAATTTGGACATCATAACATCAAGAAAAGGCTCTAATTGTCTGCGTTTAGAAGACAACCGACAGTGAAAATCTAAGTATATAAGCCTACTGCGTTCCACCACCTGAACAATTAAAGAAACAAAGGTTAGACGATATGTCTTTCATAATGACAAAAGACAAGCCAAGGCAGAAGTCAAAGGTCCAATAAAAAAAATGTATAACTTAAGGTACACTTATAATTTAAGGTCCACTTGTATGTCATGACATCAAGAAAAGACTCAAATTGTCTGCATTTAGAAGACAAGTAACAGTGAGAATAGATATATAGAAGCCTACCGCGTGCCCCATTCCTTTGTTAAAAAAAAAAACAAAGGATCGGCGTAAAATTATACCTTGTAAAATCAAAAATCTGGACTAGATAAATCGTTGTAAGAAAAACAGGTTTTTATCCCACCACCTAATTAATTGAAAGAAACAACAGTTAAGCGATATGTCTTTCATAATGACAAAAGAAAAGACGAGGCAAAATTTAAAGGTATTCAGTCAGGGGTGCAGCTAAGGGGAAGAGGTTTATTTTTAAGCTGGGGAGGGGGAGTTCCAAGGTGTCGCTTTCGCATGTCAATAACTTAGAAAATTTACCTTGGATATTTAGCTTGTGTGTCCACATTTATCGGCAAACAGATAGATTTTTTCGACACATTCTTTAAATCCCTCCTGCAAACTTAAAACTCTAGCTGCACCCCTGTATCCAGTGTGATTACCATGGATTCGTTAGTAAGAGACCACATCATATGAATGGTAAGTGAATTTTTTACATTAATATGCGAATAATGAAAATTCAAAATCCCACTATTTGAATTTGGCTTTGACTATCCAATTTCAATAAGTATCTTACACTTCTTTTATCTGATTTTCGCGTATTTGTGTTTTTGTAACTAAACCGGCTTCTTTCATTAATTTTTTTTCTTATTTGTCACTTCCGCAAATTTTCAATATTTTGTTTGTGTGCTCAGAAGCTGCTGATCGGAGAAGGTAAAGAAAATTAAACAATTCTTGTAAATTGCCTAATTTATGGAATCCACAATGAATTATTGAAACTGTTCTTTGGTGTGTAATAGACCAGGGAGAAATATGTGAGTATGAATATGTTGCAGAGAATTGGGGGTTTAAACTTTAGGTAAGATTTTTTTTTCCGGTGGGGAATTCCGGTACGCGATCGATATGTCGGTATCTCTATCGGACCCCAAAAATCCATATAGGTCGGGTCCTAGTCCGAGCATTATATAACAATGTCTCCAGGATCGACACAGTCCTCCAGAACCCTTGGGAAACGGTTGTAAATTTTATTCCGGGGCATATAAGGTTATTATGGAAGGGTTAGCCGTACAGAGTTTGTCCAATTGCAAAAGCAATTTTCACCAGACTTTTCATTGTGAAAAATGCATTACTATAAGGATTGTCATACTTTGAAGAAAGAAAATGTCCGGTAAGGCATAGAGAAAGTTAGAAGGTAGCAAAGACCAAAGGTACTAAAGACAGTCATATGGTACTAAAGACAGTTGGAAGAAACAAATAACGTCAGAAAAAGACGGGGAAGTAGTTGCACTTTGATCACTTTTGACTCATAATAAGGGCACTACAATTCCGATTTACAATCGAATGAGTCCCCTCCGAAGTTTGTATGACCATCCCTTCGATAAAAACCTTACATGCAGTTAAGGGTTTAGGACCATAATTATTGCAATGGTAGCGTTTTCTGACTTTATGAAAGTCAGAATAACCTAGGGAAAGTTTGAGGAGTTTGAAAAAATTGGAAAAGGTGTTGAGCAACTCAGAAGGCAGCAAAGGAAGTTGGAAGGCAGCAAAGAAATTTAATATGGGCCTAATGGAGGCTGGAGGGACCAGGAATGTCAGAAGCAGTCAAAGTAACAGTAGTAGTAGTATTTGTAGTAACATTTGTAGCAATAATGCAGTCGCCAGTAGTCACAGCTGCATTTGGAAGTAGTTGCTGTCTCATTTGGCCACAGTTCAAAGTGGTCGTAGTTGTATTTAAAAGCAGGCATAGTCAAAAGTAGTCACAGTCTCTAGTACTTACAGTCACTATATCCATCAGTGGCAATCACACTCGTAAGTAGATGTATTCGTAACTTCCTGCAACCGCAAGTACTTGTTGGAACTGTATTTTGTCACAATTGCAGTCAGTCCAAGCAGTCGTAGTCTGTAAATTATGTTCTGATCTTGAGAAGGCATGGGGTTTTCAACCGTACTCATGTTAATCTCTGCTCGTTGTCAGTTTGGCTCGAATATATATTGCAATTTTTGTTTGTTTTCACTTTGACTCGAATTTGTAACTTCTGTTCGTTTTGTGTTTCATTTATTTATTGATGGTGATTTGGGTATTTTTATCCTTGGAAGATTACTTTACTTTATTTCTACTCTGTTTTGGTTTAATGGAGCTCTTTACTTTTCTTTGAAAAACTTATGTTATTGAAAAAGTTTTTAAATTAATTTCAGTTCGTTTTTATTGGTATAGTCAGTTTCATGGAAAAAGAGTATACTGTTTTATAAATTTTTGGTTTCTTTCTATAAGAATCTATAGTGTGGCTTGCCATTTGTAAGTTGGAGAATTTTTTTCAACAACTTTTAACAGCATATAGCGTATCCTTTTGAAAATCTGGACACAAATAGTATTTATTAATTTAATTTTAAACATCCTCAAGTTGACCTCAAAAATAAAACCCAATACCGTTCCAAAAATTGTATCTATACTCTTTTGATTTTTTTCAACTGTATGAGTAAAAGTAGTAATAGTAGTCACCCTGAAAGTTTCAACTTGATACCAACACTCGTTCTTGGGATATTGTGGAGATGTCTTATTAGGAACCAGCATAAACACAGTGCATTTTCATTTAGTTTTAAAGCAACATTTATTTTTAAAGCATAATGGGCAAGTTACATAGCTGGGAGGGTCGACATACCCAATATACTTAGAAACATAGTTACTTGAACGTTCAATCATGCTGAAAAGAATGGTTATCTCAAAATTTGATTGGCAATGTTTGGATAACTAATGGGTTTGGGAGGATGGCTGCTTGCCCTTCAATCACTTTTGAGTTTCAAAAGAGGGCACTAGAACTTTTGATTTCCAATCGAATTACCTTTTTTTAAAGGGTTTGATAGAACAGTGATGCTTATGATATTGCCTATATGACCTTTTTAGAACCTGCATTCTTGTGTTTTTTTTTAATCTAATTGAATTCCCTCTAAATGTTCCCTAAAATTATCACCTTAATACTATTAGTTTCATTAGTTTTAGAAACCATAGTTTTAGTATTAATAGTATACACATAGTTCCTTCTTGCTAGTTCAAAATCCGACGCAACTTGCCTTGAAATGTCTAACTTAATAACACAAGCCGGTCTTGAGAAATTGCTGTATCACCCTTTTGACAATCAACATATTCTAAGGTCGTGTTGATTTTGTTCAACATTTGCCTAAATATTTCCTGGAAACTTTATCCTAAGACCCTCAACTTGCGTAGTAGCAATAGTTTTAGTAGCAGTAGTTACATTAGTAGCAGCATACATATAGCACCTTTGTTTTTCTTCGACACCCCTTTCAGCAAATAAACTGTTCCCCATAAACACAACATACTCATAAACTGTTCCTGAATTTGTAGAGTAGATGGTCTGAGTAGATGTCAAAGTTTGATGAATTTTTTTCAAAATTCACCAAACTTTGGCATCTACTCAGAAAATGGTCCATCCCATCCCTAAACTCCCCACAGAAGGGGCAAGGCACGGCTACCTCCCGAGCCAGGTTTATCTAGAGGGCCCTGTCCCTCATTTGATGCCCTTGATAAACCAGCATTATCCAACAAGGCTTTAACCTGTTTTGGCCATGCTGCCTTTTTGGTAAAACTCAACATCTCTGTGTAGGCCGCTTTCGCCAGGCGGTTATCAAGCAAGCGCGTAATCTGTAACCAAAACTTAATCATTTGTAAAGTCCTCATATGATGTAGATCCTGCAAACCCAAATCACCCTTTAGGACCAAACCTGATACTACTACTGTGACTACTAATACAATTATGCCTGAGGGTATGAAGGTGAAATTTTCAGGCAATATTGAGGGGGAGAGGTGAAGTGACAAAAATATATCAAAATCACTATCCAATAACATAT
>JAQQPU010004678.1:32423-51136 GCA_029168905.1 Artemia sp. Kazakhstan ARC1039
TTTGATACATTTATTGACATCAAAATTCCGTTTTTAAAAGTTTCGATTACTATTGAGCCGTATCGCTTGTTTTTTTATTGTTTTTTTTATTACGTATATGTTATTACGTATATGAAGGGGTTCTCCCCTTAGTCAATACCACGCTCTTTACGTTAAAAGTTAAAAAAAATTTTGATTCACAAACCCCAGAATCACAAAGGCCGTTTAATTAGAATAGATAGCTCTTTTGAAAGCACTAAAAAAAACTGTAGCGTAAAGAGCGAGGCATTGACTTGGGGGAAAACCCCCTCACATACGTTATAATTTCTGTTCGTTTTAAGCTCTAATATTCCTTCTTACATTTCAGTTGAAAAAACTTGTTTTTTTTATTTAATTTCTGATCGTCTAATGATCGATTTAATTTCTAATGCTTGGAAATCCGGCACCCCCTTCATAGAAATGTCTCTTACCCCAAAGAAACATCCTCCACGGAAATATTCTCCAGAGTAACCCCCTCCTCTAGCCCCCCCCCCCAGAAAAAATCCTTCCTGAAAATGGTTGTATACTTCCCAATAACCAATAAATAATGCTGGCAAGTCCGGCGCCCCCTTCATGGCAATTTCCCTTCCCCCATGAAAACTTCCATCATGAACAGATCCTCCAAAATAACCACCGACCCACCCTTCCCTCCCACTACCAGAAAAAAAACCTCCTGAAAACTTCTGTATACTTCCCAATAACCAATACTATATGTTAACATTGGGTAAAGTTCATAACTTTTAGCCCTCCCTCTGGGAACTTCGGGAGATTAAGTCACCCTAAAAGACATATTTATCATAATTTCGACCATGCTGAACAAAATGGCTATCTCAAAATTTTGATTGGGTGACTTTGGGAAAAAAATAAGCGTGGGAGGGGGCCTAGTTGCCCTCCATTTTTTTTGGTCACTTAAAAAGGGAACTAGAACTTTTAATTTCCGTTCCAATGAGCCCTCCCACGATATTCTAGGACCACTGGGTCGATACGATCACCCCTGGGGGAAAAAAAAAACAAATAAACACGCATCCGTGATCTTTCTTCTGGCAAAAAATGTAAAATTCCACATTTTTGTAGATAGGAGCTTGAAAACTCTACAGTAGGGTTCTCTGATACGCTGAATATGATGGTGTGATTTTCATTAAGGTTCTATAATTTTTAGGGGGTCTTTCCCCCTTTTTTTGAAAATCAGCCAAATTTTCTCAGGCGCGTAACTTTTGATGGTTAGCGCTAAACTTAATGAAAGTTATATATTTGAAATCAGCATTGAAATCTGATTCTTTTGATATATCTATTGGTATCAAAAACCCGTTTTCTAGAGTTTTGGTTACCATTGAGCCGGGTCGCTCCTTACTTACAGTTCGTTACCACGAACAGTTTGATCAAATTAGCTAAACGCAACTTAACAACTTTCTTAGACAAAACTGCTTTTCTTTTTATCTTTTTACAACCAAAACGAAGCTAAACCATAGTTATTCAATAAGACAGTATATAACCAACAAAAAAAATTCACGTTAAGAAGCTCTAATCAAATAAAAATCTAAATTTTGTGCCTTTTCTTTTAATCTATTTCGTGTATAGAGTTCGTGTTTTTTTTTCCCTTTTCTTTAAATATATTGTTTATGGATGGTTAGTTATTTTTTTGTTTTTCCATCCATTTTTTTTATTTCGTTGAGAAAGAGACTTCCTGCGTCAAACCAAAATATTCAAACTTTTATCATTACTAATCATTTTTTTTTTCATCACACCCATTTTCTTGTATTTTCATTTCGTTTTAATTGTTAATGAAGGTTCCAAATTAATATCTATATTTACCATTCATATGGAATACGTAGTTAGGAGAACCTGAACATTGAGTTCTTCAGCTACAAAAAAACTATGGATGTTGTTTTTTATTGATCTTAAAGTTCTAGTTTTGTTTATCTAAGAAAAAAAGGGTAACTTACTTTTACCCCTCTTTCACAATTTCAGTTAGCTCATATTATTTTGCAAATCCAGCTAAAATATTGTCCAATCCAAAATGTTGTCCAAACTTCAAAATATGCCAACCATTTCAAGCAATATTAACGGTAATTAAATAAACTCAGGAACATCAAAATAAGTCTGGACGTACCATGACTTTGCAGGTCATTTTCACTTTCACTAGTAATATTGCCCTCTATCACTGTGGCATTATACTCTATCTGCTCGTCTCTGAGCATTTTCCCGTCTAATAAATTCTGGTACGTTTCTCTCAGTTTTAAATAATAGTAAAACTACCAATGTTCAGTCAACTAAATATATTGTTGGTTAATTCGGAGCGCTATATAATAGTGGCACCGGTCACTCAAAGCAAGTCCCACATCGGCTGTTTTATAAGCTCATTTCAAGAATACTACACATAACAACTCTCAAAATCAAGAAACCAAAAGTTCAAAAGTAAAGAAATTGTGTCTCGCATAGTGTAGCTGCATCCATCTGGTAATTTTCGAAAGTTTTCAGCAGATTATTTAGTCCGTTTGGTTGTCTGTATATATTGACCCAACGTTCCAAAGTTCAATGCAGAAAGTACCAGTTGTGGTCGAAAATCATTTCCAAGGTGATTCCAAATTTTGTGTATCAAGAGAAGTAGTGCAATGAAATTGTTTTTTTTTTTAATGACAAGTTGTAAATGCAATGAGAAAGGGAGTAAAATATATAAGAAAGGGAAAGACGGAAAATAAAAAATAAAGCAAAATGAAAATCCATAGCATGATACAAGAACAAAAATAAAGAACATGAACATAAATTTAAATATGTTTCATTTACTGCTTTATGTTTTGCGTACTAAATATAATGTTCTGATGCATAATGGGCCGAATCTACTAGTATCTGAAATAATTCTTAGATACAGTTTACTAGCCTTTTGCCAAAGGGAAAGCAAGAGGGGTTATCTTTATTTGGTCAAACATTGGTTCTCCTCTTCTATATTGCTTTACTGATATTGAAATAACAAGTGGAGCATAATAAAAAGTGAAAAAAATTACAAATAAAACAAATCGAGATTGATAACATAATTCAAATACTATAACTACCCAAAATGCGATACACTTACTGTGCTAAGAAAAAAATAGAATCACACTTTGGTCCTCCTCATCTAGTACTATAAAAGAACAACATGGGTGTCCACCAATCCAATAATTATAAACCTTAGTTTGTTTGCGAATGGCAACATTAGGGTCTATAATACCCTATCTCCTAGTGGACAAAGAATTACTTTCCTTATGTTGAAGTCTTAGGAGATACTTTGTATAAGTATCTGTGTATAGGTAAAAAAAAAGGTAAATGATACGGTACTCGACTCTATAGTCAAAACTGGCGGTGCTGATCTCTGTTTCATGAACCTTCAGCCAGGAAGTGCAATGGGGGGAGGGGGCTGGGGGACGAAGCCATCCTGTGCTTTTGCACACCTTTCCTGCTTACCTTCTCGGGATTTCTCCAGGTACTCATTTAGAGCTGGGTCAATTCTGGCTGAGCCTACAGAGTCTCGCCACTAACCTTCGTTCCAAACCAAATAACTGACAGAATAACACCCCAAGAATCGAACCCCAGCACTTCAGATAAAGAATTTAGATAATAGCGCGCTAACCACTCGGCTAAGCCGGTTATACTACGTTGCATACCGGTAGTAAGTTCGCTAGGGATGTTTTGTTTCTGTTTCCAAGAAGGTAAGCCAATAAGGTGGAAGGCAAAGAAAAATTTGGAAGCTCGTATGAGTTATACAGTTTAGGTAGTAGCCGGTGTTTAAAATGACGTCCAGTACTGGACAACCGGTGGATAGCCCAGAATGTTCGATGGATGGCATTGGAGGGCCGGTGCTTGAAATGCCAAATGAGGAGTCTTCTAATTGCTTTAAGAGAGTCACCAATCGGACACCTTTGGGTTGGACCTTGAAGGTTTACTGTTGTCATACTAACTTACTTGCGCCGATTGGAAGGGCCCAAACATTTCATTACCAGTTTAGGAGCAACCAACAACCCATCAAGATCAACTTTAAAATCTTTGGGAACTTGTCCCCAGTTGAATATTGAGACATCTGGCTTTTCAGCATTACACTTCACATTTATCTTTGAATATCGTCGACCCAAAACGCAAAACAATTCTCAAACTCAAGTATTGTCTGGCTGGGATTAAAGACATAGAATACAATTTAATTTAGAAACTTCTTTCCCAGCATGGTTGTCGAATTTGAATTTTAAGTCACAAATAGCAATGGTACATACGTATCGTATCGATAGAATTTGGCCCTCGTGTCAAACATAATTCATTGTACAAAATACATAAATAAGATGAGTTAAAACTTAGTTAAAAAGACAAAAAAAAATAAATAGATAAAAATAAAATTAATGACTAATTTTCCTTGCAATTATAAAATTCAACAAAACTGAATTCTGAGTTCTTTATTTAACAAAAAAAAATAAAAAAAAAAAATACTTCAATACAATCTCCCCCATAAGGCTCCATGGCCAGGAAAGAACAGGAAAGAAAAAAATACCATCACAAAAAATATAAAACAATCCAAAAAATAATTACAGTCACCCACCTTAATAATCCCCAATACGACAAAATATGCAGGGGTAGCGAATGAATTCACCAACTCAATTAAATATCCAACTCTATCCAGAGACATCAAACCCAAGAGAAACCAGAAAAAGCTTATTTACTAGCTAGAAATTCTCTAACATAATTTTGAACATACCAAACGAGTGGTAGCTTCGTGCAGACTCTGGGAGCATGTTCCAGATCCTGGTGCAAGCTGTCAGAGGGTTGAAGTCAGACTTCACTGATGGAGTATGAAGAATCTGTAAATTGTTGGAAGTGCAGAGATGATATTTAGATTGATCAGAAACAAAACACATATTATTACATAGGGAAGCAGGAAGATGACCGTGCAACTGTTAAAAAATGAAAGATGAACAAGTAAAAAATCGGGAGCTTTCAAACTAAGCAAGGGCTTATGTGAAGATCGGTTAGTTTCCTGAACATGAATCCTTGCTTTACCATAAAGTTTTGAAAGTGGCTTCAGAGATGAGGGATAAGTTGACAACCAAATAACAGAACAATATAAAACATAATACTGAACTAGGCTGCAGAACAAGATTCTAAGAGTCGACCCTGGAAAAATGTGTTTGAGCTTTCTAAGGATATCGAGACTCCTGGAGACTTTCATTTTAATCAGGTCAATAAAATGTTAGAAGGATAGATTTTCGTCAAGCAAGATGCCTAGGAATCGAACGTAACGATCCTTAAGTCAACCTGGAGAACCTCTTGATACATGTATTTCATTTAAGTCAGGGCAAACCTTTGAGACTCTGAAGAAAATGAGAAAACATGACTATCCTAAATCTAAGGCAAGATAATTTACATCAAACCACTGGATAACTCTTTCAAAATCATCTTTGAACGAAGATCAGACTCAGTTCTACTAGCCGTGCCAAGAGTACTGTCATCAGCAAAAGCAATAAGTACATCCAGTAAGGACGAACTCATGTCACTATTAGTGACGGATAATTATACGCAGCGTGCTAGCGCTGCCTAAGTAAAGAACGATGTTGGCACAATGTGTTTTTTTTTTCTCCATACCCGGGCACTTCGTATCGAAGGAGCTGTCGTAGAAAATTCGAAAAGGGCTCATTCGATTAGAAATTTGAGCGGCTAGTGCCCTTTTTAATAGTCGAAACTGATTGAAGGGTAGCTAGGCCCCACCCCCACGAACATCATTTCCCCAAAACATCCAATCAAAATTTTGAGATAACCATTTTGATCAGCGTAGTTGATTTTCAGATAGAAAATATGTTTTTGAGGAGGACACTCCCTCACAACCCTCGGAGAAAGGATTTTAAGTTATGCCCTGGGGTCATATAAGGATTTTATAGAAGGTGTTGTCGTAGAAACTTCAAAAAAGGCTCATTCGATTGGAAATCCAAAGGGCTAGGGCCCTTTTTAATAGTCGAAAGTGATTGGACGGCAACTACCCCCCACCCACGCCCATCGTTCCCCCAAACATATCCAGTCAAAATTTTGAGATAGCCATTTTGTTCAGCTTAGTTGATTTCCAGATAGAAAATATCTTTTTAAGGAGGACACTCCCTCACAACCCTCGGAGAAAGGATTTTAAGTTATGCCCTGGGGTCATATAAGGTTCTTATAGAAGGGGTTGTCGTAGAAACTTCAAAAAGGCTTATTCGATTGGAAATTCAAAGGACTAGTGCTCTTTTTAATAGTCAAAAGTGATTGGAGGGCAACTAGCCCCTCTCACGCCCATCATTCCCCACAAACACATCCAATCAAAATTTTGAGATAGCCATTTTGTTCAACGTAGTTAATTTCCAGATAGAAAATATGTTTTTTAGAACGACACTCCACCACAACCCTTGGTGCAAGGGTTTTAAGTTATCCCCTGAGGGCATATAAGAACGATGTTGGCACAATGTATTATTTATCATTTTTTTCTTTAGAGCAGGGCACTTCGTATCGAAAAATTTGTCGTAGAAACTTAGAAAAGGGCTCATTCAATTAGAAATTGGAGTGGCTTGTGCCCTTTTTAACAGTCGAAAGTGATTGGAAGGCAGCTAACTCCCCTTCCACGCCCACCATTCCCTAAAACACATCCAATAAAAATTTTGAGATAGCCATTTTGTTCAGCTTGGTTGATTTCCAGATAGAAATTATGTTTTTGAGGAGGACACTCCCCCACAGCTTTGTAGTTGTAGTAGGTAAGGGTTATAAGTTGTGCCCTGGGGGCATATAAGGTTTTTATAGAAGGCGTTGTCATAGTAACTTCAAAAAATGCTCATTCAATTGGAAATTCAAAGGGCTAGTGCCCTTTTTAATAGTCGAAAGTGATTTGAGGGCAACTAACAAAACTTCCACGCCCACCAATTCCCCAAACACATCCAATAAAAATTTTCAGATATCCATTTTGTTCAACATAGTTGAAAGTTCTTGAAATTATGTCTTTTAAGACGATAACCCCCTCAGAGCCCTCAGTGCAAGGGTTGTAAGTTATGCCCTCGGGGATATAATGTTTATATAAAAAGTTGTTATAGAAATTTCAAAAAGGACTCATTTGATTGGAAATTACCTCTTTTAATAGTCGAAAGTGAGTGGAGAGTAATTAACTCCCCTCTTACGCCCACCATTTCCCGAAAAACATTCAATCAAAGTTTAGCGATAGCCATTTTGTTCAACGCAGTTGAAAGTTCTTTAAATTATGTATTTAAGGATGACAAACCCCTCAGAGCCCCAAGGGCAAAGGTAGTAATTCTGTCCTGGGGGCATATAAGGTTTTTATAGATAGATGTGTCGTAAAACTTCAAAAGGGGCTCATTCAGTTCGAAATTGAGAGGGCTAGTGCCCTTCGTAATATTCGAAAGTGATTGGATGGTAACTAACCCACCCCCCTTTCTCACACCCACCATTCTTTTAAAGACATCCAATCAAAATTTTCAGATTGCCATTTTGTTCAACGGAGTAGAAAAATCTGGAAATTAGGTCTTTGAGAGTTACAGCCCCCCCCCCCCCAGCACTCAGGACAAGGATTGTAAGTTATGCCCTGGGGGCACATAAGATTTTTATTGAAAGTTTTGTTGTAAAAACTTCAAAAGGGCTCATTTGATTGGAAATTGAAAGGGCTAGGGCCATTTTTAACATTTGAAAGTGATTGGAGAGCCTTTTTCCCAAACACATCCAATCAAAATTTCAAGAATGTTATTTTGTTTAACGTAGTTGAAAGTTCTGGAAATTCGGTCTTAGAGGATGACAATCACCCTAGAAAACCTTAAGGTAAAAGTTGTAATTTAGGCCCTGGGGATATATAAGGTATTTATAGAAAGCACTGTCGTTTCCAAAAGAGCTTATTCAATTGAAAATTGAAGGCCTAGTGCCCTTTTTAATAGTCGAAAGTGATTGGAAGGCTTGACGTTTTTATAGCAAAGATCGATATGGGTATAATGTTTTATTTTTTGTTGTTGTTGTTGTTGTTTAGACCAGGGCACTTCGTATCGAAGGAGTTGTCGTGGGAACTTCGAAAAGGGCTTATTCAATTGAAAATAGAAAGGGCTGATGCCCTTCTTAATAGTCGAAATTGATTGGAGGGCAAGTAATTCCTTTTCCACTCCCACCCTCCCACACCCACCCTTCCATTTGCCCATTATGTTTAAAAATTAAATGCTGCCTTAAGATTAAATCAAAATGCACTGGAATAATGCTAATTCCCAATAAAGCATCTCAGCAGTATCCCAATAACGACTGAGACTATTGTGTTCAAACTTTCGGGGCTGCTTCTGCTCTTAAAATTCAACCAAATCAAAATAGTGTAAGTGCATCCAAGCTATCAAAAAAAGTAAACAGATTTTGTTGCGAAACAGTACTATTTGTGTCCAGGTTTTTTAAAGGGCTGCTTCTGCTCTTAAAATTCAACCAAATCAAAATAGTGTAAGTGTATCCAAGCTATCAAAAAAAGGAAACAGATTTTTTTGCGAAACAGTACTATTTGTGTCCAGATTTTTTTAAGGGTGTATGATGTTAAAAATTGCTAAAAAAATTTCTCCAGCATACAAATAGCAGACCAAACTATACAGTCTTAAGAAACGAAAATATTTAAAGTATGTCAATATAAAACGAACAGAAATTAATTAAAAAAACAGTTTCCACAAAATAAGTTTTTCAAAGAAAAGTAAAGAACTTCATTTGACAAAAAATAAGCAAAAATAAAATCAAATAATCTACCAAGCCGTGAAACTACCACAAATTAGCATCGATAAATAAATGAAACCCAAAACGAACAGAAATTACAATTATTATCCGAATCAAACTCAAAACGAGCAGAAATTAACATAAGTGTGGCGCAAAACCCCTATACCTTCCCAAGGCAAGAACAAAATATGCACTTTACTGAAAAAATACAAATGAATGTGCATTGTCAGTTTAATATACATATACTGAAATTTAGTAATCAAAATGTTAATATTATTTGATTTATTAAAGTTATAAAAGTAAAAACATTTATATTTTCTCATTAAAGTGTAATTTTGTTCTGGCCTTGGGAAGGCATAGGGGTTTTTGCGTCCAACTTATGTTAATTTTTGCTCATTTTGAGCTTAACTCGGTTAATTATTGTGATTTCTGTTCGTTTCGGGTTTCATTTATTTATCGATGCTGATTTGTGGTAGTTTCACGCCTGGAAGATTATTTGATTTTATTTTTGCTCAATTTTTGTTAAATGGAGTTCATTTCTTTTCTTTTAAAAACGTATTTTGAGGAAATAGTTTTTTTAATTAATGGTTGACAAAGACGACAGCAAATAGTTGGTTTTTAATTTTTAACCACATTAATAAGGCCATTGACGTAGGTTGAAAAGAGTATCGGCCTAATGACAGATCCTTGTGGAACGCCAAACTCTATTCCAGAAAGATTAGAAATGTGCAGATCAACCGAGATGACTCGACCAAATAAATAAGATAAAAACAAAGAATAAGCATTCCCTCTTATACCAATATGGGACAGTTTCAAAAGAAGAATCTCGTGTGTTAATGAGTCGAATGCTTTTAATACATCGAGTAAAAGAGCACCTGGTATCAGACCAGAGTCAAGAGATGAATGTAAATTATTCAAGAGAGTTGCACATGTATGCTCGTTTGAGTGCTTTACCCTAAAACCAAATTGAAAATCATGAAAAAATTGTCTAGAATTAAGAAAATCAAGAAGCCGAGAAAATATAGTCTTTTCAGAAACTTTATTAAACACGTATAAAAGAGATATGGGACGATAATTTGCAGGGTCATTGCTTGATTCACATTTTAAAAGAATAAGTACACGAGCACGCTTTAAAGCACTTGGGAAGACACCATTTTAAAAAGAAATATTGACAAGTCTCGTGAGGGCAAAAACGATGACAGGAAGAATAAACTTGACAACGTTAGTCGGAATACGGTCTGGGCCAGTAGATGAAGAACAACCCATAGAATCATTAACAATTCTGGGAATTTCAGCTTCAGAGCAGGTTTTCAATACCATTGATTTAGGACTAGGTGGTCCAAGATAAGACATAAAATCAGGTAGAGAAGAAGAAAGACTTACAGAAGAAGCTGTAGTTTTGCCAATATTAGCAAAATAGGACGTAAACGCATCTTGAACTTTTAGCTCACCCTCTAAATTTTCGCCGTCAATCACAGCACTTGAAGGGACAGAAGGAGGCAGAGAAGATGGCCTGATAACAGAATGTTTTGTTTCCGTTTCTGAGTAGGTAAGCAAATAATGCGGAAGGCACAGACAAATTTGGACCAGATCTTCTGGTCCAAAGATGGCCTGATAACAGAATTGATTACTTGTCATGTCTTCCTAATGTCTTTACCGCAAGCAGAGAATCTTCTATAATAAAATAAAGATCTAGTCTTTCGGCAAAGCGAATTGAAAACGCTTCTATAAGCTTTGAAAACTTGAAGTCAAGAATCACGCGAAGATAGCTTAGAGGACCTGTAAGACTTCCAAAGATTATTTTTCTTCCTCCAACTTTCATGGAGATCAGGGAGTCATCCAAGGATTCAAAGGGGCTGTTCTTTTCGATGCCAGATTCGACTGGGGTGCATCACATGTATCCAAGGTAACTTCTTTCAAAGAATCATAAAAAGAATTGAACAAAGAATCTATATCAGATTCATTTTCAGAAATACTCCAATGTTGGTGGGTCATTTTCAGACCCACCAACATTGACCAAAGAAGATGTAAACTCTTGCGATGTCTTTCATGTTTAGCGGGGATAAGAGTCAATTTGGAGACTCTTTGGATTTATAGACGAGACGGTCTGCTACGGGAGGAGGGAAGTAGGTTCGGGGATGATGGAACGTAATTTTGGAACATACAGGGTCTTCGTACCGAAACAAAGATACAGAAGGCTCCTTTTCTCGGCCAACGCGGAGATTTAAAAATACCCAGTAGATAATGATATGGAACCTCTCCTTGAACATTTATGATTCAAAGTGCTCGTTTTTGGATATTTTCAATCTTATAAATATGCTCTGAAGAAAGAACAAAATGCCAAACTGGACATGCATACTCCAGTATTGGCCGAACAGAAGAACAATAAAGTTGGAAAAGATTCTTAGGGGGGGGGGAATTTCTTATCAAAGGTTTTAGAAGGGAAACCGATGAGGAAGCTTGATTGAGAATGTTTGGAGCATGGACATCCCACTTCAAGTCAGCAGTAATTGTCACACCAGTTAGTTTAATGTATTTATTATTTTAGTTTACTTATTGATTTTACTTATTTTGTTATTATTTTACTGTGTTTTTTTATTATTGTAAGGTATCTGATGGATAGAGGTATTATATGTAAGGTATCTGATGATCAGATATAAATATCTGATGAATAGAGATTTATGGCTCAAATTATTGTGCATGACAGTTATGATGAAGAGGTGAAGAAAAAGCTATGGTTGAGATAAAGAACTGAGATCTAACAGTGAAAAACGTTTCAGAGATACATGGAGTTCCTTTTAGTAGTCTTTATCACCAAATAAGCAGAAGTAGTGTATATCAGTTATGGTGAAGAAGTTAAGAAAAAATTATGGTTGAGATAAAGAACTGAGATCTGACAGTGAAAAAAGTTTCAAAGGTGCATGGGGTTCCTCTGTGTACTCTTTATCATGAAATAAGCAGAAGAAGAGAAAAAATATGGAAAGACTGGCTGCAGTAATAAAAGTTGTGAAAAAGGCCATCATCTCTTATATACGCATTTGTAGCAAGTTAAAGTTCCTTGTAAATTACTTCAAGTTGAAACTTGTAGTGAAAAGATACCTTAGATTAGGCTAAAAATGGAAGATTGGATTAAGAACAAAATTCTTAGGTCAGGATTTGTCCATTGAATTCAAAATTATGACAAAATCAGCAACAAGTGGCCTTGACAATAGATAGATAGATAATTTATTCAGCCGCTAGGCCGCACACAAACATTACAATGATTATATAAGACAACAGCCAGCTTACACTTAAATAAGTAATATAACTACTAACAACAAACAAAATCTTAAACCCATTATTTACATCTTTTTAAACCCTCTTTTACAAATCCAGTCACTGCGATAATCGTCTTCGGGGATGAATATTTAAGGATCCCAGGAAAAAACCCTTCCCCATCGCCCAAATACTTCAATCTCAAATCTGAAAGCCCCTGGCACACCGTCAAAAAATGGAGCAAATTTTCTTCCTCCATAACACATAAAGAGCAAATATACGAGCAACATGCTCTTGGGCCCTGAGCATTTCATTCAAATACTTTTAATCTGCTTTTTAAGGGCAAACAATTCGCTCGGACCTGGAACCGCAGACGTAAGTTTTGGGTGGCAAATCAGCTTTAAATAATATTCTAGTCCAAAAGACTCTTTTGTCTTAGAATACTGGCGCAAGGTTTCAGATTTTCGAATCTGTTCATGCCAGAGTTTGATCTCTTGATCCTCCTTAACATGTTTTAGCTTCCGATAAATTTCCTCTGGATCGCCTGTTGGACCAAGCCCTTCATTCCAACATATAGTTCGTTATCAAAGGGGAACTGAATTCCGACATTTGGTTTTTCATATTCTACCAAAATTTCTCGAAATTTCCGAGGAAAAGCGCGTACAATAAATTTCGTCTCCTTTTTCTCTGGTTCAATCAGCGTTTCATTCTGGCAAACATTTTTCGGCGTCTCACACTCGTTAAAAGTATTCTCAAGTTTTCCATGTTCTGGGAATTTGGATTTCCGATTTTCGGTATCTCCAAAGTCTCCTCCTACTAAAACATCCACTGCTAGAGTAGGTACAAAGCCTACTTTTATCGTTTTTCTCTGGACCGTACCGTCGTTCCTTGCAATTTCTATTCTTACCCAAGCAGACGGGCATTGGTGCTTATCTCCATAATAACATAATGTTGTAATATTATTTTTATGGTCTATTTCCGTCTTTTTAATTAGGTCCATTCGCACAAAAGTTTGCTCACTCCCTGAGTCAATTACCATTTCGGTGAATTTTCCGTTTAATTTTCCTTCTATTTTATGTGATTTCACAAACTCGTCAATATTTCCTTGATTATGTGCTATAGCCCAATTCGATCTTTTATAGGTTACTTTCTTTTCTTTATTATGGCAATTTTTAGAAAAAGGCTCCGAAAAATCAAATTTTTACCAGATTATCATCATTTTGACTATCAAGCATTTCTTTTTTCCGATAGGGCAGCAAAGCCACCCAATTTGTGTTATGGGCCGGCTCACCTCCCCCCGTAGTTAGCGAAGCATTATATTTTCTCGTAAAAGTGTTTAATGTTTGATAATTTTCGTTTTCTTCCAATTGATTCTTAGACAAATTATTATGGCTATCTGACGGCCTATAAGTAACTTGTGATAATACGTCACTTTGCGAATTTCCCCAACGAGTTTTCATTAGTCTGTCAATTGTTTTTGCGACATCCTGGTAATATTTTTTATCGGCCTTCCTACGGCCCTGTCTTTCTTCCTCTTTATCTCTTTTATCTTTCTCTCTTTGTTTCCTATCTTCCTCCTCTTTTTGCTCTCTGGCTTTTCTTTCAGCCTCTTTCTTTCGTTCTCTGGCTATTCTATCAGCCTCTTCCTTTCGTTCTCTATCTACCCTCTCTTTCTCTCTTTCTTGTCTATCTTTCTCTCTTTCTTGTCTATCTTTCTCTCTTTCCCGTCTATCTTTTTCAATTTTGTCCCTACGGGCCTGATGAAGTATTTCATTGGCTTGCCTATCTTTTTCAATTCGATCTATTCTTTCTTGTCTATCTTTCTCTCTTTGTTCCCTTTCTTTTCTATCTCTTTCGTCATCTCCTTCTCTGGCTATTCTCACTTCCTTCATGAAATTTAATATTTGTTGTCTCTTATCTTTCTCCCTTTCTTTTCTATCTCTTTCTCTTTTTTTCTATGGGTTTCACTCGCCCTTTTAATCTCATCTCTGTCCGACATATTTTCAAAATTCCGTTTGTCATTATTTCTTTTCAATTCCTTTTCTGAATTCATTTGTTCTATATCTGTGCTATCTCTATCCGTCAACTCCCCTTCATTTGGCACAGCCTCTGATGGATGAGTTCGTCTTGTTTTTTCACATATTATTTCTTCCTTGTTTATTTCGTACCCCCTCATTTTACCGCGTCTACTTCTCTCTGATTATATTATCTCTTATTCAATTAGTCAATCTTTGTAAGTTCAAAAACTGTCACGCAAAAATTATGGTACGCAATTACTATTGTGAATTATCAGCTCCGTGTAATGAGATTCAACAATTTTTCAAATAACCGGAATGTCTAGACTTCATTAGGGAATAACGACTTCTTTCAAAACAAGCAGTTTTACGCGAGTGAATTATATCTCCGAAAAACGAATTAACAGGGGTTAGACAAGAAAATAATCAGAAAAACCACGCGAATATTCCACTAGTGAATTAGCTGGACTAAACTCAAACAGGGGAACTACCCTGTAAAACAAATCACGTATCCCTCCTGGATACTCGTATTCCAAATATAATCTCCTCCTGGGCAGATTACTCAATAGGACAGGTGCCTCCCACCTTCCTTGTCCAATATGCGCTCAAACTGACAAATTCTCCTAATTTGCCGTCCTCAATACTCTTATAACCTTCTTCACTGAAGATTATCTCTAAGTCCGCTAATTCACTCAAATAATAACCCAACTTTCAACGTTTTCTTATCTGTCCTTACACCCTGTAATACTTTTAAATACGGAGATTCCCCTACTGTAGACTCAACTCATTAATCTCACGTTATTATTTTTTATTTTTATCTAACAAGGCCCACGGCCCATTATAGATTTTCATAATTCTATTAATTAAATGCGTAATTTTGTCTATTTATGTCACCACAATAGGCTACTTTCTAGGCCAAATTAATCGTCTCTTCGAAAACGTGGAATTCTTTTATTATCAACGCTGTTAATAATTCCTGTTCTTGCTGCCACCACTTATTGTAGGGGAGTGTGGCGCTGGCACCACTTATTTGAGGTTTTGGGGTGCGAGGGTCACCACTTTTAAAGGGGAAAATGGCGCAAAGAGTTACTATGCCACTTACTGGAGGGGTAAGATCCCTCTTTGGCCCCAAATTAGTGGGATTTCCGCGGTTACTCCAACAGTTCCGTATACAAACGTGATCGGATGGTCTATGGCCAGATTTAAAGCCAAAGTTTACCGATAAGATTTCTAACTAACTCTTTTTGATTCGACCTCAGCTGAAAATTTAAAAGAGTACATAGTAAAAAGAAAGCTTACTGTAATCACTCCACGTCGTATAAAAGAACTAACTAAAAAATGGACTCTTCCTCCCAGCCCGCTAGCCGCGTGCTGCGGCGGGGGTTACGTGGGTGGTAAATGAATCTTTCCAGCCAATCCTTGGACTTACTAATTTACTGGCCGACCTCCCTAACTGCGCAATTCTTCACCTCGTGGTCTATTAAGCACGTACGCAGTTAAGAGGACCCAAAATGGCGTCAAAAATGAAAGGAAAATTAATATTTATTACTTAAGGAAGGAAAATAATTAAGGGGCGAAAAGAAATGAATCTGGGAGGGACATTTATCTGAAATAACTGGGACCAAGGGTTCCAACAAATATCTAATTCTAACTATCAGCGCCGCATCATCCGCAAATAACAACAGAGACCTAAATTTCCTAAACTCACTGTTGGCACCCATTTTTACTCAAAAAACTCAAACATTATCATTAATATATTACAATATTACAAGGCCATATTAATAAAAATCCTTTCAAATCCGCACTGGAACATATGTTTCTGAAGGACTTCACATCAACCTCTGCTGTATTTATTTCTAATGCTCTATAAAATCCAGACGCCTCTCTCGAGAGGCACAAATAATGTTTGGCTAAAAACCTACCACTTGGAATCTCATCACCGTTCCCCATCTTGCTCTACTATTTCAAATGGTGTTAAGTAGATAATTTCGAAGACCACACTGCCTTTCCATGACGATAAAATAAAAGTTCAACATAGGGATAAAATCCGTTTGAATAGACAGTGTATAGAATATTCACAAAAAATAACAGATATTTCGGTCAAATATGCAGTGACCGTCATCAGTAGTAAAACTGGTTTACTACTGATCACGGTCACTGTATATGTGACCGAAATATCTGGTATTTTTCTTTAATATTCTATACACTGTCTAATAAAAAGGATTTTATCCCTATTTTGAACTTTTATTTTATCGAAATGGTGTTAAAAAAAAGGAATTTGCTTTCAACCGGTCGTCTTACTCCTTAACTCTTAAACAAGTTTATACTTGTTTATACCTACCACTTTATGTAAAAATTTTTTGAAGTTAATAAGACCTGAACTTCTTATGCCTTCACGTCAATTTAGGTCCTAGAAAGGAATACGTTGCATTTGCGCATTAACAGCAGTGACATCAACTTTGGTTGATGCTGATAAGTCAAGAGAGTCATTTTTCCTAGGGTGCCATGAAATAATTCCCACTTTTTATGTTATAATTCAGGTCTGAATCCTAATTGAAATTTACAAACACGGAGTAATTACGTGTGGTATTTTTAAATCATATAATATGTAAACTCATCTAATCACCATAGTCAAGTTGCCTGACATAACAGTTACAGAGATAATCGTACCTCTTTGCAGTGGTGTAAGACAAGGTGCCCTAGCATGCCCAATCGTGTTTAATAACTGCATTCTGGAGGCAAAGTTGCAAGCAACTCTTCTTGTATTTTATTACATACAAGCAGAGATACATATTAAGAGATACATAGATGTATCTCTTATTGCTTATGCGGATGAACCCGTTTTTATCAAAAATGTACGACGATTTCCTAACTAATTGGTTGAAGGCAGAGGTTCTAGACCTTATTGACATACAAAATTTTGGAAACCTGAAAGAGACATCAACTTCACACTATCTTGGTAGTCTTCTTGACACCGTTCTTAGAAAACTTGAAAACCCCGATACTTCGCTTAATCTTTTATTTATTGATCTCCAGAAAGCGTTCGACCTAATTTACAATCTTCTTGTAATAAACTGCTGACGGAGTTCGAAGTGAGTCCCATTTAAGCTAAAATTGTCACCTCCTTTTCAGCAAATCGTTCTTAAGTGCTTAAATATAAAAAAAAGTTTATTCCGGCCCCTTCCTGTCTCTTGTGGGATCCTCCAGGGAACCCTAATGGGTCCAGTTTTATTCCTTATAATGATTAATGTCCTGATGACTGAACACACACAGCGATAGAAGTATATGGATGACCTGTCTGCAATTGAAGTTTGTTGACGAAATATTAAAAGCTCATTTATGATATTACTTGACGATTTCACACAGGAAGCTTTTTTGTCGAAGATGAAACCTAACGCAAACAAATCGTCGGTTATGACAGTTAATTCTTTAAAATCACACCCTTCTTTCACAATCCCTATTCAACCCAAAATACCTGTCACATAAAATCATAGTAAAATTTTGTCTATGAATTTCATTGCTTTCTAGAACTCCAACAAGCATTAAACTTATATTAAAGAAATAAAAAATTAGGTTACCCTAAAACCTAATTGAAATATTCAATTCTTAATATATTTGAAAAGTACAGAAATGTTCCACACTTTTTTCAAATTGAAAAGTTTTTGAAAATTCTCCTTCTATGCCAAAAGATTGTTTTCTGATTCCAGTATTTATAGTTTCCTTTTTTTTATTTCCTCCATACCAGCATTAAATCTGCAATTAAATCTGCAGTTTTTCACAATATAAGCTTATGATGTAATGTTTGCTCTTTTTCAGTTTAGTTAAAACACTACCGTCCAAACAAGAAACAAAAAGGCCTGAAAGAATTAAGAAATGCTAAAAAATGTAAATAATAAAAAAACTAAGCTCATCATTTGAACTTGGTTTACACTTTCTGGGTGGATATGCGAGGGTGAAATTTCCAGAGAAGCTAGTGCCCAAAGATAATGCAAGTCTGAAACTAACAGTTGACGACGAGGACCAACTTTTTGCTTATGGTTCTGGTAACACGTTACCCGATGATAGATCCTATCGTCAAATTTTCGTTATTAGCATTCAAATGAAAGTGACGAAGAAAAGAAAGGCATACTGATGCACTAGTGTAATAATGCATATCATGTCTATGTGCCAAAACTAAAAACTATGTAAAAATCATTTGGTAAGAGACAGTGAAATCGAAAGCAAAAATAATAATGGCATTGGCAGAAAGCATAACAACGGGGCTATAAATATGAATTAAAGAAAAACGAAGCACCTACAGAAATAACTACTATAATCGATGGTATACAAACAGATACAAACAATGAGCCCAAAGCATTTGTCTATGATGATATTCTTGTCACAATTATTTCAATAAAAAAATTCTATGCATTACTTTGTTATGTCCTCTTACATGGAAATGGAACCTGACATGGAAACGTGCAAACACCCACTCAGGCACACAAGCATAGTAAGAAATAAATGCAAGAAACCGCTCAGAGACACAGGCATAGTGTGTGAGAGAGAGAGAAAGACAAAAACTCCTAAAAACACACAGAGTCACACACACAAACACACAAAGATAGAGACGGAAATATACAAACACCCACTCAGACAAGCAGACATAGTGACAGACACATGGAAACAGACACTCTGACACGCAGGCATAGTGAAAGAGAGAAAGAGAGAGAGAGA
>JAQQPU010004679.1:0-51113 GCA_029168905.1 Artemia sp. Kazakhstan ARC1039
GTCGCTTCCGTATAAGTCTGTAGAATTTGCAAGAATATGATTTTAAATATATTAGGTTTTAGTTTGAATCCGTTTCTGTTATTTCGAGTTTCATTGTTTAGTTAATATTTTTGTTCAGTTGCTTATAAACTTGTACGAGGATGGCTGCTGTGATTAGTACATGTTTAGTACCTTATCTTTTAATGTGATTAAAAAAACAAATTTTTTTTTAAACTGAAAGTAAGGAGCAACATTAAAACTTAAAAAAATATAAATTATTTCGTATACAGGGGGGGGGGGGAGGAGAGCCCTCCTCAATACCTTTTTCTTTACGCTAAAGTTTTTTTATTACTTTTAAAAAAGCATCTTATTCTAATTAAACGGCCCCTGTGTTACAGAAGTCGCCTTAAAGAATTGGGAGTAAGAGTCAAACTATGGCGTAAAGAGCCAGATATTGAGGAGGGGGTGTCCCCCCATTTCCGGAAAAGTTTCTCTTCGTTTTAAATTTAATTTTGCTCCTTAACTTCAGTTGAAAAGTTATTTTTTTTAAATTGATTTCTGATTGTTGTTCAAATAATGCCAGAAAATATGACTCTCCCTACTCTCACGGAAACTCCGTAGAAATTACTGTATATAAATAATAGACAGTATGATCTTTCCATATCTTAACCATTATAAAAACCCGGACCGAGATGCAAGTGCTCCGGAGAACATTTAAACAACTATAAACATAAGCGACATTCGATTTTTTCACGGGTAGACAAGTTAGATTCCTCTTGAACGAGGAACTTGGCTTC
Source organism: Artemia sp. Kazakhstan ARC1039 (assembly GCA_029168905.1). Classification (NCBI taxonomy): domain Eukaryota; kingdom Metazoa; phylum Arthropoda; class Branchiopoda; order Anostraca; family Artemiidae; genus Artemia; species Artemia sp. Kazakhstan ARC1039. The sequence continues at coordinate 777 of JAQQPU010004679.1, forward strand.
AACGTTGTAATACTAAATTTGAAAGAATCTAACTTTAAATTAATTTATTCCAATGCGTGTATGAAAATCGGTAATTAGTAGTGATATGTTATTATTAAATGTTTTTAGGAATTACAAGTAGGTTTCGAAGTCTCGAGTTGGTTTCAAAGGCATGTATGTACAGTATATATATATATATATATATATATATATATATACTGACTGACTGACCCGCTGACAAATACATACTGACCCGCTAATGTCAGAGTAAATTAGAGGAGCTGTTTGTAAGCGCTGAGAATGATGTGTCAAATACCAACAGCCGTGATCTAACTGTTATATTATCTATATATAGTGGTAGAAATATTCCTTCCACGTAAAATACCCTTCCCCCGGTCGGGAAACTCCCTCCGTACAATTCCACTCTCGCTGAAAATTCCCCACGTACATTTACTTGTGGACGATTCCGCCTGAAAAATTATCCTTAGCTTACTTTCGTCTGAAAGACTTTAATTTCTAACCGTTTTCAAATCAGGCCGAAAATAACCCCTTCCAAGTAAGATTTTTCTTAGAGATTCCCCCTTTCGCCCAGTGGAAGTTGCACCCGCAGGAAATCCCTCCATGGAGAATTTCTCCCGCAGAACCACCCCCCACCCCCAGCCTTCCCCCAATGAAAAAATCCTCCAGGCAATTCAAACTCCACTGAAAATTTTCCCCAGATAATTACCCTGGAACATCTCCAAATGCAAACTTGAGTCGGCAAAGACAATGCAAGAAAAATAAAAAGGATTTCGTAGAGGAATTTTGTCAAATTCCCCACAGTCTAAAATTTCCCTGGAAAAGTTGACTTCCAAAAACTTCCTTTCCCACGGAAACCAACCCAATGCAGAAATTACCCCCCCCCTCTCCAAAAATGTCTGTGTACTCACCAATTACAAATAATATGCGGAAACAATGAGCAAGTTTCATAACTTACAACCTTTTGCCCAGGGGCTGTAGGGGGTCATGTCACCCCCAAGGCACAGTTATTGGACCGTTCAACAATTCAGAACAAAATGGCTATCTAGGACCATAGGTTCGATACGATTACCCCTGGGAAAATAACCAAAAAGAACAACAAATAAACATGCATAATCTTTCTTCAGGGAAAATAACCAAAAAGAACAACAAATAAACATACATCCGTAATCTTTCTTCTGGGAAAAATTACAAAATTTCACATTTTTGCTGATGGGAGCTTGAAGTTTCTGAAGTAGGGTTCTCTTATACGCTGAATATGATGATGCAATTTTCAACCAGATTCCTTGACTATTTGAGGGTATTTCTCCCCCTTTTCCGAATATCAGGCAATTTTCCACTAGCTCGTAGCTTTTGATGGGCAACACTAAACTTAATGAATCCTATATATTTGGAATCAGCATAAAAAGCCAATTCTTTTGATGTGTCTATTGATATACCTAATTCCCAATAACAAATAACCAATGTTATATGTAAGCAATGGGCAAAGCTCATAGGTTGCAGCCCTTCCTCCGGCGGCTGTTGTTGGTCAAGTCATCCTCAAAGACATAGTTTAGATCTTTCAATTATGCTGATCAAAAAGGCTATCCCAAAATTTAATCGGCCAACTTTTCGGGAAAACATGCGTGGGAGGGGGGCTAGCTGTTCTCCAATACTTTTTGGTCACTTAAAAAGGGCACTAGAACTGTTAATTTTCAAAAAACCCTCTCAAAATCATCTAGGATCACTGGTTTGATACGACCACCCCTGGAAAAACCAACAAATAACTAAACACACATCCGTGATCTTCTTCTGGCAAAAAAATACAAAATTCCACATTTTTGTATATAGGAACTTGAAACCCTTACAGTAAGGGTCTCTGATATGCTGAATCTGATGGTGTGATTTTCATTAGAATCACTTGATTTTGGGAGAGTTTCCCCCCTTTCCCAAAAATTTGGCAAATTTTCCCAGGCTCGTAACTTTTATGGGTAACATTAAACTTGATAAATTTTATATATTTTGAATAAGTATCAAAATTGGATTCTTTTGATGTATCTATTGTTATCAAAACTCTGTTTCATAGAGTTTACCGCATCACTCCTTTTTTTAGTTTACTTACTTACAGTTACCACGAACTGTTTGGCAAGAATTGCCACTAATCGGCATGACCATGTAAGTCGTTTGATATTAATATTGTTTGAGTTGACCCTTTGTTCCCAAGCAATTTTGGTTCAGGTTAGTTTACGAGTAAAGTCAGCCCAACATATCGGGGCGAGATTTCATTTTCCACTACAAATTCATTAAAAGCAAGTACATGAACCGGTTGCATGACAAACATCTAGACAGTTGCTTTCGAATGGCCGATGCAACGTATGAGCCTAACATTAAATAAATTTTTGACGACAAAAGAGTGCTCCACCCTCCCCTCATATCGAACTATACTTTTCTGATTGAAGTAGTTTGTTAATTTTTTAAAACAGATTAAATTGCGTATCTAAAGGCAACATACAACTGTGTGGTTTAGACAAAAACATGTATTATGCTCCTACTTTGTTTGGGTGGCTCACACTGAGCTTTATAAGCGGTGAGGTTGTTCACTAGCTTATAAGTTTGGCTACTACTGGTTTGCATTAGCCGTTGATTTTTATTGACAATGGGCATGTCTAGAAATGAACTGGCCACCACGCGGCGTCCCGGCATCAAAAGCTCATTATACATTTTTCTGATAATTTAGAATCGATTGGCCATCTCAGAATTTCCACTCGATAGCTGTTTGACGTTTTTTGGGCCAAAAAAGGGCACTAGGACTTTCAAATTCCCTTAGAATGAGCCACCTCTAAGACCGACGGTCTATGAGCCTTACTTTGATCACACGAGCAGCAAAAAAAAAAAAACAAAAAAAAAAAACAAATTAACCTGCATCAGTTATCGCCCTTCTCGGAAAAAAAAAACCACATAATTTCACATGGGGGTTTAAAATCTCTGCAATAGGTTCACCTGGTACGCAGAACTTGATGGATATCATTCCCTCTTTTGGAGGTGTTTTGCTCCCTGTTCAAAAAATCAGGCAAATTGTTTCAGGCTCGTAGCTATTGGTGGGTGACTTTAAGGTAAATGAACTTACATAGATATAACTGCTACAAAAATCTAATTTTTCTAATGTCCAGATTGTTGTCAAAACTATTTTTCGAGAAACTCCTATTAGCACCAGTCGCTCCTTAATTAATGTTTGTTACCTCAAAATGTTTGAAAACTTTATTTAAAACAAGTGCATCTTTTATCAGTCAAAATATTGATTCTTACGAAGAGAGAAGTTAAAAATAATGGTTTCCACAACGTAGTCTCAAAGGTAAATATTGTTTTGCTTTAATTAATACTAGGATATGAGACACGATAACTTTACTGTTAGCCTGAATGCCTTTTGAACGCCTTTTGCGTTCAATGAAATCAATGAGCTTAGAAGAAAATGTATCAGTTGAGTTTTTGAAAATATCGTGCGTTATTAATTTATTATGCTTTATTGACTGAATAATACAGTATAGTATTATCACATTGCATTATTATGAAACTCTATGCGGTAATACATTTGTTTATGTACTTCTGAAAAATCACATTGAAGAAGCCAAAAATACTTTCATTTTTACCATGTGGCTTTGATAATTCTTATAATTTGGCGAAGGAACTAACTATGTGATCTGCATCCGAGCGAAATATTTTACGCAAAAGAAACGGAGATTAAGATAAACAAGAATTCTATTACGCAAAACTTTATTCATAATGAAAAGCCATAAGGTACTTAAAACCCGATAATACTTTCTAACAAACCGTCCTCGATGCATAAAAAGGGAAATTACGGGTCCACTTTAGTTTTTAGTCACCGAAAGTCACAAAATCCGGACACAGTTCGGAAGAGGAAGAACAAAAGGAAACTATCACATCGGGTGAGCCATTAGCAATTGTAGCCAGGTATCTTCAGCCCACGTTTTTCTATGTACGCCCGCCTAGCATTGTCTAGGAATCGAGCCTTCCGTTCCTGGAGAGACATTTGTCGATCATCAGTTTTTTTATGAAAGTCAGATGGGAATACAGTTGTTGTAGGTCCAGAAGCCTTAAAAAGAGAAATCCAGATTCACAACAGTCCAAACCAAAGAAAACGAAACATCAAGAATAATAAACAATTAAAATATCACATTTCTTGCCGATACACACGATTAATGCTGACTATTAATTTGCTTATAAAATATAAATCCAAACTAGAAGGAAATTGAGTTTTCAAGGCTACTAGGTCAAAAAGTTCAAAAAGGGAAAAGAAAGAACACCAGCCTAAATTTTAGGGCGTAGAAGAGAATTTTACTTGGGAGAGGAGCAGAAAGTTAGATATTTTCATGAGGAGGCTGGAAAGACAACAAAAGGAATAATTGCTATATTCCTTCATTTGCAAAAAATATTTTGATTTTTCACACATCTTATAAGCTTTTGATCTTTGGTCAAGATTTTATGGTAGTGGTGAGAATTTCTCACCTGTACTCCAGATAATATTTTCTAATAGATCTTAAAACCAAAATCGGACATATCAAATAAACTTAGACACACGAAAAATTGCAATTCTTGAAACTCAACAACACTTTAAAACAGTACAATATAGCAAATCCACCAAAATTTANAACACTTTAAAACAGTACAATATAGCAAATCCACCAAAATTTACATAGGATTAACTCTTTGCATCTTAAAAAATTCCTTGTTTTGAAAAGCAAATAGCGATAGCATAACAAACAATAATACTTGAAAAAACAAAACATAACTAATCATTAAACATGAGGAAAACGTAAATAATAATATATTTTCAGAGGGAGGGGATACTTCAAGACAAGTGCCGGAGATTATATGGTAAATATAAGAAATTACAAGAATACTTTGATTGATTTGTTAATTATTTTAGAAGAAAATAGCGAAAATGTAGCGAAACTAAGTCCTTGCTAAGGAAACACAGGTGCGTACGAGCCCCGTCAGTACGTTTGCGTTCCATATTAAAAGTAATATTTTTAATCCTTACGCAGGACTAAGATCTCCTACTTTTGCCGTAATACCTAGGATTCTTAAAAAACGATGCACAATGGGTCTACCTGAACCCCCTGAAAAGTACATCGTCATGATACGTTTTATAATCCCCCAAATTGCCAAAAAAAAACATTTATCTTGAAGCTTCTCTCTATTCCTTCAGTGGAAAAAATCCAAGATCAGTCATCACTCTGCATGACGACTTCAACTTCCGAAATAAAATTTGAATTTGCAGTGAAGTTTCGGATCAGGAGGTATAATACTGGTATGATCGCTTTACCTCCAATGGACTTGAACATATTGTAAAATTTGACACCTAATTCGGCTAGAGTTAATCGTCATCTCGACTTGATCTCTTCCTAACAGGCCATCCTGACTCATTCGATTTGAATGCTCATACTTTTGCAAGCGACCGTATGTCTCTTACAACCAGGAAAACCCCTCGTATTCCACCACTGATCGAACATGAGTGGGTTATTCAACAGTACCACAAATGGGGATTGGGACGGACTCTGGAGTAGCCTCCGCTTGGTTATCAGGATTAGAGAGCCTTCCCCAATGATGGTTTTTACAGGGCTGCGGAGGCATACTGGCAAATTATACCAAATTTTAAAGAAGGATATATATAATCTAAGCATATACTGACACCAAGCAAAGACAGACCTTAGTTCAGCATCAACTACCCTATAAAAACAAAACAAAAAGAACAAAGCACAGGGATTTGTCTAAAGTGAAGAAGATCAAGCACAGTTCACGGTAACAAGAAATGCCACCGTTTGTGCTGTTCGCAAACACTGATTTAAAATACAAGAAGAATTTCGTTAATTAACTCCAAAATGCCTACGCAACGAGTTGGTGAAGGTTTATCAAGGATTAGACGGAGCCGTCAAAAGGAGCATCTATTCTTTTTCTTCGGGCTGAGGGGATTACCATCCTGGATTCTCAAGCATTGATCACAGTATTCACGAGGGTCTTTGCCGAGCTTTCATTTCTTGATGATGATTACGTGCCACCTTTTAACACGTCAACTACTGCACTAAAAATCAAGCGGGTTGTACAGAGCCTTGATTGTACAGAACCAGATCTTCTAGATTAGATATATGTTGTCCGCGAGGTACTGCGGCACCAAATTAGTCCAATTATTCGTCCCTCTTCATCTGGAAAGCATCAACCAGACTAGTACAACTCTTCCAACTCTATTTAAGTCCCACAACTTTCCAAGGTTGTGGAAACCAACAAAAATCCTCTCTATTCGTAAGCCAGCTAACATAGGTTCGTAACCCTTCTCCCATGTGCAGCTAAGACACACGAGTGCTTAACGCTTTTGATTTAGTCGAGTTAAATAGCATCATTAGTGACATACAGCATGAATTTCGCAAGAAACACTTGCCACTAGATTGCACAAATACCTATTATCGGAAGTGGTTCGAGCTTCTGGCAGAGGAATGCGTCAGAATACTGTTTTTCGACATAGCAAAATCTTACGATAAATCCCCACGAACTGAATATCGGGTCATTTGCTAAAGGTTCTCCCTAGAGTCTTCTAAGCAGGCACACACCACCTTTTGTTCTTGACCACGCTATTCTCGTATATATCAACGATATAGGAATACTCTTGTGAATCCGAGCACCATTTTGCTGACGATATCACAAGCCCAGCAGGTTTCCATAAACACAAAGACCCGGTCCATGTTCCCTCCGTTTAAATCAATATGGAGCACATTTTATCATCTTTATACTTACGCGGCCTCAAGACCCAGATTCCCTTCCCCGACTTTTCAAGTATAAATACACCCAATTATTTTGAAAAACGATCTTAAGTGATCAAATGACTTTCCTAAACCGCACCCTAGTAAACACACATTTCTCAAAGGATGTTAGATCAAACATCTGATAAGCTACTGGAATATTTGACAGCTACTCCAACAAAAAGAGGAGAATGGATTTAGACAAGACAAATTCCAACTCGTGGCAAACATCTTTTTATTTATATCTGAGCACCTTCTCAATAAAAATAAATATATGGTTAATTTTTTGTTATAACCGATTAGTCACTTATCAATTTCAGATAGAGTTTCGAAGAGCATTTAAATATTTTGAATTTTCGAAAAAAATTAAAGAACTGGATAGACACATTAGAAATAACATATAAATCAACATCTAATCACATTAACTGTGTTATTTTCAGAGATTTACAGAGTCATAGAATTTACGGTAAAAGAAAAGGATAGGAAAAGTAAGAAGCGTGCAATTTTTTGTACTTACGTCAAATCCAGCGAGCCCTTAAGCCCATTCTCTGATTTTTTTTCTTTTTTTGAAACAAGCCTTTAATTGGTCATGGGGGATGGATTTAAGCTCGACCCCCCCCCCCCAAAAAAAAAAACACCATAAAAATGCGCTTTGCGCTTTCCAATTATTTATAAAAAATACCTTACTTGAAGCAATCAAACTTAGATCCAACAGAAATATCCAGCTTTGGCCAAGGGGAAGGAAAACAAGAAGGGTGGGCAAAAGCACAGGATGGTTGGCCCCCAACCCCCCATTGCACTTCCTGGCTGAAGGGCCAAGAAATGGAGATCAGGACCACCGGTAGGGACTGTAAAGTCCAATGCCGTAGTCTTTACCTTTTTACCTTTAAGTATGACTCCTGAATCACAAAGGCCGTTTAATTAGAATTGAGGGGGAAGGTACAGCAAAAATTTGCAATATCTAAAATAAGCAATACGGATCTGGCGCAAATCATTCTTATTCAATAACGAATACATACCACTTAAAAACAAGACAGCATCAATATGTGGAATACATTTTAGCCAAAGCTCGGCGTCAAAATTTTCCACGGTCAGGCACAATTTTTGCAAATCCAATCTTCAACCTTTCTTTAAGATCTCTCAGAACCTGGCGTCACAAAAAAGGGAGCGCAGAACAAATACTAATCCCTAACCACCGTAAACTCGCAACATTACGAATTACTAAGGGTCCATAGGAAAAATTATGAGCTGATGATTTAGGATTGAAAACTAAACATTTCCATTTATCAACATTAAAAAACACATCAACATTCCGAAACATCGTAGAAATACGTAGCACAGATAATGCCAAAACAAACTTGGTCCAGCTCAAAACTACCAGGTCGTCCGTGTACACAACATAAGACACATCAGATAAATTATAAAAATACAAAGGCTTGATTCCTGATAACGCATTTTGAATGCAAGCATTACATAGATAAGGTGATAGCCCTTTATCCTGTCGGACTCCAGATTGAACTGGTATATTACTGTAGAACCCTGTACCAGATTTCAAAAGAAGAAATGAACTATTATTGCAAAATTTAAGTATATGTATGACATAAAGGTTCACTCCAAACTCTGACAAAGAGTGCCATACTTGTGCATGGTAAATACCGTCGGAAGCTTAAGACAAATCTAAAGTGCAAATATGTAATTTATAACCTTTAGACTGAGCATCATAAAGAACTGAAGCTTAAACCTTATGCGCATGTCGGCACCCAATACGAGGTTCAAACCCAAATCGGTTTAAGTCTTTCGCAGTTCGTTCAATAATATATGGGAGCAGAACATATTCAAAAATCTTACTAATATTGCAAGCAACAGCAACATATTCAAAAATCTTACTAATATTGCAAGCAACAGTGATGGCCTATACGAACTGCAATCGAAAGGGCCTCTTCCACGTTTAAGAATAGAAGTTACCGTTCCGCAAAGGATGGAATCAGGCACCATTGACAAACATAAATAGAACTGAAAAAGTAACTGGAGCTGAGCTATTAGTGCCGGACAATCACAACGTAAATCATGAGCGTTAATCCCATTAAGATCACTGGATTTAGACTTAAGTTTAAGCATACACTTAACAGTACTTTTAGTTGATACAGGAATAACATGACGTTGCAAAACTTTAGGTGGCAAAAATTTAGAAAGCAAGCACTGAAAATGATAATGAACGCTATGCTCAATCTTACAAAAAATATTTTTATAATGCCTAAGCCAAGAGGAATCTGCAGGGGTCGGCCGCGACGAGGTACGCGAAAAAAGTGACTTTAGTTACTTGAGGACACCAAAAAAGTGACAAAAAGTGACTACTCAGAAGCCGTCAGAGCATAGGCAGATGGATTACAAGGATCCGAATTACTACCGTAAGATCATCACTGGCCTATGAGAGCCCGAGAAGTTACGGACAGAAAGGCTGAAATCCTTATTTTTTTCTTCAATTGATTTTATTTACTTATACAAAACGATAAAAAAACAAGCATCTGCCACAACTAGGTATAACCAATGACTGGATATTATGTCATCACTTCTTTGACTTTTTTGAAAGACAATCAATTAGTTCAGATTTCCTCTTCAGAACAAGTACTTCAACCGATTCAGCATTATCTGCCCTTTCCCTTTCTTCGGAGCGAGCTTTTAATGCTGCTTCCAGCATACTTTGAGCAAGACCAATGTTCAGGAAGTCCTTCTCTTCCACAGCTTTCTTCAACCGTTCCCCTGCCTCTCTCAGAAGGGTATCGCCTATTTCCTTCTTCTGCTTAACCATCTCTTTTTTTCGTACAATGCCTGACTCTAGGTCCGCTATTTTCTGCTTCTTCCGCACCATCTCCTGGATTTCTTGTTCAGCATCTTTCTTCTCAGCTTCAGGCTTCTCTCTCTCTGATTCTTCCTGTCTTCGCTCAAAAAGGTACAGTTCATAGCTGGCTCTAGCTGATCTAGCCAGACAAAGCAGCTTCTTTGTGATCAGCACAAGCTCTGGTCTGTTCTCATAGTCGCGGAGCGCATCCGCAACAAAAGCCTTAGCATTCAGTGCCCGCGACTCGTGCCTTAGCATTCAGTGCTCGGTCAGCATTCAGCTGACCGAGAAAATTCTCTCTCTACGTCTGCACTTCCATGACGGAGCGACATAGCTGCCCGGACGATCCGACCTAAGGACTGATATTTGGTTTCACCAGATGGTGTCTTCAGTTCCAGGATCTTTTGCAAATAGCTGTTGATTCGATTACTTTCCGTGGGTGGCGGCACGGGATCTGACTGTAATAACAACCATTCTCTTTGGACTTGCTCGATGTCCGTCTCGAATTGAAGTTCTCTCGCGATGTGGAGGATATCACTGCAACTCGCTCTTTGGCAATCTGGACTGGGAGGGCTTAGGCAGGCAAGGCTTCGGAAAAACTCGTTGTTCACAGGGCATTTTGTCAGCAGGTACTGTACAGCAGCTTTGATATGCTTCCTGATTCTCAAGAAAAAAAATGTCCTGTCTTTCAGAATAACTTTCGAAGAATCCAGGGCAGCCAGGACCCTTTCATTACACAATGGTTGCTGTAGGTAAACATCTGCAGTACTATCTAAGCCTTCAAAACCACCGAGGATCCGGAGATTGACATAATCAGCCGGCACAATCTGCCCCAAAAGAACTGTGCATAACTGTCTCAGCTCAAAGTGTACCACATGTATTAACGGCTCCTGTCATTGAAATACACCAGTAAAAGCGGTAAAATTGCTGCAGAGCTTATAATGAACTCAATTTCGGCTTTCATTGTTTGCTTTTTTAGCCAACTTACAATTTTCAAATATTTTGCATTTGACATCAGGTACTTCAGACTATTTTTCTTTGGCAAGAATTCTAGGAAATATTCTGTCAATGTTCGATCAAGCGGCTTGCTGCTTCTCTTATGGTGAGCCATCTCGTGGGGACGTGCTTCACAAACTTATGCTGAGGAACTTTAACTTTCCGTTGGCACTGGCTGAAATCGTCAGAACGAGCTGGCCATCCGCTGAAAAAGTGGTAAACAGCGATGATCATATCAGAGCACTCCTCCCCGAGTTCTTGTAGCCCTTTCAGGAATGCATTATGCACTGCATGAATGTTGCATGTTCCGATATTCAATAGGCCTTTTGAATACCTTTTTCTCTTTTCTGAGTCTACGTTTGACCACACTTTCTTATTGACAGCTGGGCCATCACTTGCAAGCATCAGCAATCTCTCAAGTGAAAGTCCTTCATCGTCAATACTCTGCAGGATTTTCTTACTCAGATCTTCACTGGTTGCATGTCCCATATAATATGTCCGAAGATGCCGAGTAACCACTTGTTTCCGCTCTTTTGACCAGTATCGATCTCATACTTGGAGCTCCTTTACCCCACCATTGTTCGTTGTTTCATCATATTCCAGCACAAAGTCAGATTCCTGGATGTCTTCGACGAGAATTTCTCGAAAGTACGGATAAATAGCCTCCGTCAACAAGTATATCATTTTTTAGCATTTAACGAGAAGCCTTCTGGTACAGCATCGGGGAACATTGTTCGGAACACCTTGGCAATATGACCACACGAAGCTGCAGCAAAAGAACTAGCAATAGTCTTTAAAACCCAAACTATCTCCACCCTTGACGCTGCATCTCGCTTGCAGAGCATTTCCAGATTCTTTTGTGGTACGCTATCGCCACTCTGTGAGTTTGGGTGGTTTCCGGTTGGAGCTGATGCAGCGAGTCTCAACTGACGCTGGTTTAACATGACAGAAGCATTCTTTTTGTGATCTTGTGCGGCTGCATGTTGAAGAAGGGCCTGGAACCCTTTCCGGCAGCTGAGTGTCTTTTTACAAACTTTACAATAGAACGAGCTGTCATTGTCACTCCCTTTTGTGCACCACTCTTTCACTTTATGCCCAGCGCCGTCTTCCCTACTGAGCCAGCTCTCCAAAAATTTTGTCTTGCCCATTATTTACAGCGACCTGAAATAAGAATGGGTTTGAGGACGGCATTCGAAAACACATAAAGCTAATACAAATACAAACTGACAAAACCAATAAAAACACGAATTTAATCTTACATTTTGACGTCCTCAGATCTGTGGGACGTCAGACCTGTGTGTCAGACCTGTCAGACCTGTTTAGGACGGCATTCGAAAACACATAAAGCTAATACAAATACAAACTGACAAAACCAATAAAAACACGAATTTAATCTTACATTTTGACATCCTCAGACCTGTGGGCATGCATGCCTTTTGCAGGAAACGGTCTAATATCAAAGAAACTGGCTAACACTGAAAATATACAGAAGGAATCTCGGCCTAACTGTCCATTTGCTAAGCAACCAGGCAAGAATGGATGCTAAGTGAACCAACGGCCTGAAAAGAACCATAGGCAGTTATGGTACGGTAGAACTAATTTAATCAATCATCTTATTTGCAAGAGCCTAGATTTTAACACACACACACACACTAACCACGTTTATCACAGCCATAGACATCGTGCGTGTTGAAATATAGTCCAAACTATCAAAAAAAGACTTACCTTTTTTTATGAATTATGCCACAGTCGACAGTCAACTATAACATACTGTTTCAGCAAAAAAATTAGGTCCGAAACGTCGAAAAAAGTGACTTTAGTGACAAAATGACAGAAATAGTGACTAAAAGTGACAGGTCCCCAAAAAGTGACTGCGTCCGATCCCTGAATCTGGGATAACATCACTGGTCCCTAATGAATCAAACTCAGACGCATTAATGACTTCCTTCCATAGTACTGCACTTTTCGGGAACTCAGCATCATTATAACGAACCAAACGAAGACACGGTTTAAACTCCGCTTTTGTCTTACTTTTTATATCAAACACTTGGCCTCGCAACTTGGCCACACGCACTTCAGATGCAAAGCCATAGCTTAGTACGATTTTTGGCGGCTTTAAGACCGAGGTCTTCTTTCCAAATCGGACTTCAAGTTATAAGTTTAACCAAGACAAAGGGGACAAAGCTTGTTTCATGACAAAGGTTGTTTCATGCACTAAACTAAGCGAAGGTAATAAACATTAAGCTGCTTCTGGCTTGGGGCGAAAGAAGACTCGTGCCCAGTAGATTAAAAGAGATCTTGTTGCAGGACAACAGAGCTGTTAGAGTAAAAATATATAAAGGCCAATTGGATTTGCTCCACTATCGTTTCATACACCATTTTCTATAAGTAGTACAAGGATAATTAGATTGAACAGCGGTTAATGTCACAGCAAAGGACAGGGGAAGGTGGTCAAAACCACGTTCGTCTTCGTCAACATGAACGACAGAACAAGGAACATCGACGGAGCAAATACAGCGGTCAATATTGGTCACAGTTATATTAAAACGAATATAACTGTAATTAAGAGCTTTATGTGCTATAATGTAACCAATTGGCAAGGAACCTAAAACTAAGTTGGCACAAGTTGAGGAGCTATGAACATCACAATTGAAGTCACCTATTACTAGCCACCGATACCCATTGTTTTCAATATTGCATAACAGAGACTTACGGGATGAGCAGGCCTTAGAAAACTTAGTAAGTGAAGCCATACGTTTCTGATTGCAGGGAAGATAAACATTTATAAATACAAGGTGACCAAGTGGTATTGTCATAATATTATCAGCACAATGAAATAAGGCAGGTGGCAAAGGTGTAGCTAATCGTTTGATGACACAAGCAATGCCCCCGGAGGGTCGGCCTTTTGTTTTACAGGCATTGTCAGTAAACACAATATTCTGGCTGCTTCTCCGTAGAGTTAACGGAGATAACAGGAAGTAAATGTTCTTGCAAGAACAAAATGTCAAAGTAACTCATTTTTTGTTTATTGCGCTATTTTTATCTTTCGTGCCATTGATATTAAACGAAAAATCTCTCGTGGACATAGATTATGATGATGATTTAGGCATCCTAGATGAAAGTGTAAGTAAAATGAATAGACTTTTAGAGGTTTTGCGAATTCAGGGTGCTAGAATAGGTTTGAATATTAATGTTAAGAAGACTAAATCACTAAGGCTAGGAATAAGTGAAGATGAAAAGGTGACGCTGGGTAACGAAAAGATTGATCAGATGGGCAGCTTCATTCACCTTGGTAGTACTATTAGTAATGACGGTGGGAGCAGGTGAAGATGTTAAAAAGTAGAATAGCTAAGGCTCAGGGTGTTTCTGGTTTGTTCCTACGGGATTGTTCTGGTTAGCCGGCTGACTGACCGTATTTCAAACATTAGGCTGTATGAATATTGTGGTTCAATCCCTCTTTCTAGGGCTATAATGAAAGAAAGGTTGAGATAGCTAGGGCACGTTGTGCGGATATAGGATGACATATTGCCGAAGATTTGTCCTTTTCGGCCAACCGTCTAGGGCTAAAAGGAAAGCAGGTCGTCCTCGTCTGGGGTGGGAGGACGTCATAAAGAAAAATTTAAAGGATCTGGGGACTTCCTGGGAGGGTGTAAAAAGAGAAGCTTTGAATAGATTGGAATGAAGGAGGAGCTCCGTAGCTGTGTTGGCCTCAGGCGGCTTGGTGCTGTGGTGAGTTGTTAGTAGTAGTAGTAGGATATTAAACGAGCAGGTTGAGATGGACAATTCAATAGTTATTTCCCAATCACATGGTTGCTCAGGACATCACGCAGAACAAGACATTTTAGACTATACGATGCGTGACTACCCTCACAATTAGCACATTTTAGATCAAAATCACAGCAAGAATCAAGGGATGATACATGAGGACCAGCACAGCGGCTGAATTTTATTTACTTATCACATTTGGCTTTCATGTGGTTGGGAGATTGACAATTATGGCAGCAACGGGGCGGGCGCAGGAATTCAGAGACCCGGAAAAATTCATAGCCCACCTTGAGCCCAAGTCGTAGGCTATAACTCAGGCCTTCAGCATCAGCAAAGGTAATTTTCACCGCCAGGGATTTCCCCAAACGTTCAGCGTCGATAACACCTTTACATTCCTTAACGATCATCCTATCATAATTAGCAGGTACCCCCCTCCCCCGTTAGCAACGCCATTCAATACGGTTGGAACCGCATCGCTGAAATCCTTTGCTGCGGATTGACTAATCTCAACTAACAGCTTATCGCCAGAAGGCTTTATGCTGTGAATAGCTTCATGACCAGGAATTTTGTTAATAGCGTGAGCCCGTTTCAAAGGGTCGTCAAGTTTAGTAGGCACTTTTGAAATGATAATGGTGGCCGTGCTTTCAATATGGGAACAAGCATGTGGAATGGGAAGTGACGGAAAATTTAAATCATAAGCTATTACCTTTTCTTCGATGAAGTTAAGGGTACAATCCAGAGCACAAATTTTAGAAGCAAGTTTGTGATAAGCAACAGCAGCAATTGCAGGCACTTCAGTGGGTGAAATAATTACGTACGTCGGCACTGATAACTCCTCATTTTCACACTTCCGAAGCATATCAATCCTGTCTTTCACATGCCGAGTGGAGGCATGATCACCTTGTCTCCTTGGTGCTGTTTTGCTACTAGGGTATATTTCTGCCCATAAATCAACTAATTGATGCTAAATAGCATCTTTAAGAATATTTTCAGGAAAAACTCCACTGCATGACTAACAAATAACCATCATCAATGCCCAATCGAATGTTTCATTGGATAAAACTAAGAATAGCTGAATGCGCAAACACTATTATTTTTACTTAGCTCAGCTCAAAAATAGTCAAGGTCCAAAATATAGCCAAATTCAATGTATTATCCAGGTAAAAAAAAAAATCCATCAAATTTTATATGCAATCATTAAAATCAGCGTTGAAGTCCGTATATATCTGCACTCTCAATGTTATAATATATTCCAAAGTTAATCCGGCTTAAAATTGAACCATTGAACACTGGTCAGTTGCCAAATGAAGAAGAAAGAGTTTACCTCCTTTTTTTCAATTTTTTTTTGTATAATCATTCCTATGTTTTTGCAAACCTAATGAAGAACCTTTTTAGAACAAAAAATTGTTGGTCTTTCGGCAGGGATTTGAGCTTAATCTTGAAACTAGAAACACTTAGGTGGTTCTAATTCAATTATTCAATACGTCTTATAATCTTTCTAATCTTATGTTAATGAGAAAAGAAGAAAAAATCCGAATGTAACAAAACGATTTGTATGTGAGATAATTTAGGAAATAAGCGAGCTATTAATCGTACCTTCAAAGAAAGTTGCGAAAACGGAGAAGAACCCGAGGAAGCTGACGTCGATGGTCGAACAGAAACTGGTTCAGGAACCGGCTCAGGCGTGAAGGGGACTGAGCCAACTAGGATATTAGCTATAGTAATATCAACTGATCGCGTCCGTCCTGAAATGTCAAAAGACTAAATCAGAAATGGTCATTTATCATCATTTGGGAACAAAAGTTTAAACTCCGAGCCCCCCCCCTCCATACACTAAAATGGTTAAAATTCATAAATTTAAAAAATAAACTAATTTGTATTGGTAGATAAAGGCATCTTCAGTTCGAGTAGGGTCCGTAATTTAGTTGCGTGAAAGATTGAATGCAAATCCCTTACAATACATTCTGTCCAAGGCGAATGCAGGACACTCGGTATTTTATTTTTTTTTAAAAACAACAAAGGTTCAGTATGGAACATTTGTAAAGACTAGAATGATAATTTTAATGCACTATTTCACAAATGTCAGGGTTATTTTCGTTAAGGGAAAGAATTTTTCGGAATACGGAGCTATATTGAGTCTGAGGTCAGTAAAGTAGTGCATAGGTTCGCACGAGCTATTAGGAAGGAGGGTCAGGGTATCTTTTTGTGGGTTGGGTAGGGGATGCACGATACCCCAAAAAGTATAAATTTAGCCCCAAAAATCCTACCTTTCAAATAAATATAAGATGAGAAGGGAGGATTTAATGCTAATTCTCAGTAAATCAGAGTAAATATCATCATGTACCAGTAAAACTGTGGAATGACCGTAAAATTCTAGTTCTAATTGTTGCTTCAAAGTACAAAAAATACATAATACTAAATGCTTCGATCATTTGTCGCAACGATTCGAGAATGGACATGCGCATCTAGTCACACTTTCTTTAAACAGTAAAATTTATTGTCTAAACGTTTTGAAAGGCAGCCGGAAATTAAAATACATACGATTACCAGCTTGCTGAATTTTTTGCGGTATAAAATACTTTCAAAACAGGGCTGACCAAACTTTATATTAAAGAGCAGGGATTTGGGGGAAATAATAAATCTCGTAAAGAACCTGTTTTAAGTTAAACATGATAATAAACCTGTTTTAAGTTTTAACCCCTCCTTCACTTTAATTAAAAAAAAAAAAAAACGTTTCTTCTCTTCATTACTTTCGTAGCCCAAAAAGTTAAAAGAATTGGTAAAGAAGTTAAAAGAAATGGATCAATAAAGAATTTCTACGGCGGAACAGTAAGAAAAGACTTATGCAAGTCCAAAATTAATGTTATGACATACGTACCGATATAACCTATTTTATCCAGAGAAAATTCCCCCCCCCCCCCCAAAAAAAAAAACGTATGTGAGACAATCTAGATACAAGGGTTGGCTGATAAGGCTCAGGCTTGACAAGGGATAGCGTCAATAGGCCAATTCTGCATTAGCGCCGTCTAATACTACTTAATCAGCTTGCTTAAAACGTGAAAGGACGTATGAATAATAATTTAAAAAGTATTTTGGGATTTAACAAGGTCCGTGTAAAATGGGTGCCGCGCTTGCTGAACCTCAAGAAATGTTGAAACGAAAATTGTTTCAAGTGATAATTTGGTACTCGTTACCATGGGAAACCCGATGAATTTTTGAGACGTTTTACAACTAAGGTCAAGACTTAGATCCAATAATACACTTCTGAAAGCAAATTACAGTCGAAACAGGATTGCATCAGGTAAAACCCCCGCCATGAGGCAAAGTGAAGGGTATTTACTGGGCAAAACGGATCATTTCAAAAACATCATTGGGGAGTAATAAGCAAAACTATAGAAACGTTTGAGCCATAAATAAAGAAATAGCAACCTCATCTGAAGAAGAAATCGTCAATCGCTGCGATGGTAAAAATTCATACATTAGATTTCGAATTGCTTGCTTATTCACCTTATTCGCCACATTAGCTTATACTAATAGATAAATATTAAGAAAGTTTTCTATCTTTAAAAGAACGAATTGCAGCTCATTGGGCTCTGAAGCATAATAAGCAAATAGTTCATTGCAAAGGATTTCAAGAAGTGCTTGTGAACGTAATTCAAAAATTGCAATTGGAGTTTAAACACTAAAAACTACAAAAAAAAATCAATTGTAATAAGCTCATTGAACGGAGGGTTAGTGCGCTTGGATCTAAACTCACAACTAGTGATACGATTGGAGACCTGAATTTGTGTTTCTATGTGGTTCGGTTAAATATCCAATAATTTGCACACGCGTGGAGGGTCCAAGAAATTGATTGCAAAACGGTTGCCAGATGAGCAGAGCAACGCCAACTTGAAGCGTTGCAAGAACATTTTAATCGACTTGCAATGACCCACAATTTATGAATAAAGTGAATACAAGTGACAAATCATAGTTTTTGGCATGACCTAGAAACAAAGGCCTGCTCTTCTCAGCAGAAGAGACCAGATTCACCACGACAAATGAAAGCATGACAAGTTCAGTCGAAGGAAAAGGCAATGTTAGCGATTTTTTTTCGTTGCATCATGAATTTGCCCCTATGGGCAATCAGTCAGCTAGAAACATTATAAAAGTATCCTTCTATTAAAGAATATTTGTCAAATTAAACATTCCTGTGCTTCCGTACTCCTTTTATTTCCCTGATTTGAACCCCTCTCGACTTCTACCTGTTTTTTAAATTAAAATTGTCGCTAAAAGGGAAGTGATTTGACGCTTCGTAGTCTTACAGAGGATAATTTTCAGGAATGCTTCCAGAAGAAAAAAACTCGATAGAAATTTAGTCAGCAGTAGACTACTTTAAAGTAGATCCATCAGAACAAACTTAAGTACTGCCATTTATTAAAAGCAGCATTAAATATAGTCAATCATATCTCTTATATAACGATGGCTTGTTACTTCTTCCAAACTTCCTAAGCCTTTTAGCATTCTTGTTGAGGAGCGATTTAGAAGTAACTTAGATATTGCCTCATTAAACTGAAATCATTTTAGCTTTGGCTACTTACTAAGATCTGCTATGATAACATTTAGAGGAACGTGCGGGAGGATTTCCTTGACTTGATCTGCCATAGAGAGAATTCGCCTGTCAAAACCGCGACCACCAGCTCCTTCTCTTCTTCTTCTTGCCGTTTCTCGATCAATTCGTTGTCTTTTAATAAGCTCCACCTAAAATTTGAAATATCTCACAAAACAAAAACTTTATAACCGTGCTTTTCGGTCACAAGTCCAAGAAGACATTTCTTGATACCGTAAACCTTTCTTCATACCCTTAAGATACAGCCTACGGCTAATTGGCAAATAACAACAATTTACAGTATTAATACTCATTAATATTAATACACAAAGTAAATATAGAGAGTGAGAGAAGAAGAGAAAGAGAGGAATAAATTAGGCCATATTGAGCGTCAATCATCGTTATTTCTGGCTCATCGATCGTGAAAAAAAAAACGAAAAAAAGAAGAAAGAGAACCGATACAGCAGGAATAAAAAAAAATTAATATTACCTTATCACTGAGAAGAAAATTGGTAATGGTTAAATCCAAGGTTGAAGCAATTAATTCTTGCGTACGCTTGCCAAAATGTTCTACCTCTTCTCCTTCCTGTTTTCGAACCAACGGTAGGTACCTGAGTGAGAAAGAGGGGATTGGTTAAAAGAGTAAAACAATTTCGTATATTTTTGTTTAAGATACAGTTACGATTGTTGAAGCCAAACATTATAGAGGGAACAGTCGTCTTTAAAAATGTCTCCTTCTATGAAAATACGCAAGACCAGAAAAAAATAAGAGAAAAATATTATTTGAAAGAGGAAAAATTAGGTTTGGATTAACACCTATATTTGTAATTTAATAAAAAAAAAATTCTTCAAAAGATGAAAAATCACTGGTTGGCCATATGGTAAAATTTTTGTCACATTTATAGCTGTTCAAATATTCCAAAAATTATTGTTCGTTCAACTCTTTATGATTTTCCCAAAGACCATAGCACCTCTGTGTTAAGAAAAGCGGTATGCTGACGTGTAGTTAGCCCCGTTGCCATAGAAAATGAAACTACTTCTGGACTTTTTAGTGTAGTTAAAGCTATAATTACGAAGAAAGGTCTCTTAGCTATATCACTGGTTTGGAGGGGATAATTGTCCCACAATGATGGGAATGAAAATCGTTACTCAAACAGCTTAGTCAAAATGAGGTTCCCCCAGTTTTCGTAATGGGACGGATCTCCCCATCATTAGTGTCTTACACACATTAGAAAAGTTTCTTGTACACATCAGTCCCTATTTTTTTTTTAAGTAGTGAAAGAGAATTTCTTTTTGCTTATTCAAGGGATAAGAAAGATTTTTTATTTTTAATATTCCAGAACTTGCTGAAACCACATTGTTGTTAAGAGAAAAGGTCATAAGCAATTTTTGAACAGTTCGATGCCTTAGTCCTGACTTTTAAACAGAAAATAGAAACATCCTGCTGATACTGCTCGTAAAATTCTTGAAACAATAATTTTTAACTGAGGAACAAAGCATTTCTTCAATCCTTCAGAGTAAATACAATGGATGTGGGATTCCAGTTGGAACATTTTAGACTACAAAAAATGTATCTCTCGCCATATTTAAAGTACCTGAACATTCTCAGCTTAATCATTAAAGAAAGTGTACTGAATTTGGTTAAGTCTATTGAGATTGACCCACGCTATGTAAGCAAATATACGATGTTGGTGGCAGACCAATTTTACACATTAATATCAAGAAGTTAAATTTCAGGGAGTGGCATCCAGAAAAAAAAGATTAAGAAGCGAGTACTTAAAAATGCCAGTGGAACTATCTTCTGAAACTAAAAATATTTCATCGAACCGAGAAAGAACGATGGAATCAAGACCAATGGATGTATTAAATAGGCAGAAAGCTTGCTCAAAATGTTTTTTTAATTCATTTTAATGTTGGAAGTGACAAAGATTGTAGATCCATAAACTAATGCTTTCCACCATTTGGCACAATGTTGGCCAGATTGGGCCAAAATACCACATGATCATTGAACGATAAGAGAGCCATTCTGTTTAAGGTGCAGCTACCTTCGGCCGTCCTTGCCAGCAAATGTGTGGCACAAGCAATTCATTGGATTTATTTTCTTTTTACTTTCAATTAAGCGATGTAGCCCCCAATCCTTCGAAATATTTAAAATGAAATGTCACAAATTTAGTTTTTACTTCCAGGAAATTGCCTACCTTAAAGACAGTCTCACAATACGCTTTTTCTGCTTGAAACCAACTTATATTCTATATCTCCAGACGCCCAATCATTGCTATTACTTTTAAAAGCATCATAACTGAAAGCCAATGCCGTGTTACTTTGCCACAATTACATGAAAAGGAGCATCATATTTTCATTTACATTGAATCGAGCCTTTTCGCTCCAACTGCTGGCTCGATGCAATCACTCCAGAGGAAGAAAAGAGAAAAAAATAGACATCAATTTTACCTCAGTACTACCCATGCAAATATGTGATTTTTGTCATAGGCTCTAAGTATTGTTGCAACCATGATTAAGATCAGGCACGTACATAGGATTTTTTTTTTAAATGGGAGAGGTAATGATAATAAAAAAGAAAAAAACTAAAGTCGTCGGATAATTTGAATAAGAAGTGCACAGAAATTTATGAAAAAAAAATGATTTTCCGGAGAGGGGACTGGACTCTAGCCCCCCTCCTTCTCCGTATGTTTCTATTCAGGACTATTGCATATGTAGAACAGGAAAAAACGGGACCCGGCTTTAGATGAGCTGCGTTTCTGATTTTGGGTCACGATTATTGATAATTTCTGATTATTGTGTTTATATCATTATATGAATGTAAAAAAGCGTTCGAACAAGTTTCCAAAGAAAAGTATAGAACAGTATTAAAACCTAAAACAAGCTGAGATAAAGTCATTTAATAAGCTAAACTTATAACGAACAGAAATTACTATTGAGTGAATAATTAAGATCCAAAATAAACACAGATTAATATGAAAAATCAAGTCAATTCAAAACAAACAGAAATTACCAAAAATAAGAGTGGGCCTTCCGCCAATTCATCCCCCTAAAAGCTAGAGAGCACATGCGCTTTACTCAAAATAGAGTCTGAATACTCTGAAAGGAAACTTTTCCTGTAATTATTTTCTCTTTCGATTCTATTTCACTCAAAAATATAAAGATTGATGCCTAAATACTATATACATCTTTCGAAACGTAAATGGGAACAAGATAGCACATACCCCCCTTTCCAATAAAAAGTTGCTGGGGAAGGGACCAGGAGCCTTCTTTTCATCTTCCAAAGATACATGTTAGAGGTTCTTGCACAATTCTAGTTCAAACAAGATGGAGCATGCCTACCTTTATGCTTAATAGTTGGTTGTCAGAGGGGAGAGGATAGGGCCATTGGAAGGGTAAAGAGAATTCTTTGCGCGTCCCATCACAGACTGATAGCTTTTGCACGTTACCGATACCGAGTTAGTACCAAGCCAACTGATCTGTCTTTGCACCCCGTCCCTTGGGTCCCTGACTCAGTGCAAAAACGAGCAGTCTGGATGCACCGTCTGTGCACTGAGCTAAGGCTTGGCTTACTTAAATGGAATATTCGGACATAAGGTCCCAAGAGAACCCCACTGAAAGAAATGGACCAATGTGTATCCATAATACATCTAAACACAGGGGCGGGAGCCTCCTTTGTGCTTATTTTATCGTATATATCTTGGGTAGTCTACCCAACATTCCCTTTTTTTTGTTAACCAAGTTAATTTTCGTTACAATCACAATTACGACAAGATATACTGTTTTATTTATGATATTTTCTACTGTTTATATACCTAATCTTAACAGCTCTGCTCTCTGTTGGGAGTTAATGTGTCTTTTTTTTTTAACTTTAAGTGAATTAAATAAAATAGTTAAAACAGTTGATATCAGTATGACTAACATTCTCCCCCATCAAGAAAATCAAAATAGGGGGGCGGGGTGGGGTTAGGGGTGATTCATCTGTAATCCTTCCCTAAAAATATCCCCCTTCCCCTACCCCTAAGGAACACACGTCTATTTACTTTAACCTATAATCATTACCATTGAAATAAAATACTGGAAGCATAAAACAGATATTTACTCACCGGAAAGAATACTTAGTATAGGGTGTGAAGAGAATCCAAAATAAATCTGAAATTAGTGTACTTTCAAGAACAGAGGGTAAAATCGACAAAAAAGGTGGTCGACTAACTTGAACTCCAACGGGATACACAACATCATTGATACAAAACGCAAACGATGAGAATCTGAAATTAAATATTTGTACTTTAGTCATTTACAGACAAAAATTAAATAATTTTACTTAGGTTTATTTCAAGGAACTGTAACACTTCATTTTTGAAAATTCTTTATCAAAAGTAGAGGCTTCCTTCCATACAATAATAATTTTTACATACCCATTTCTAAGCAAGGGAATAAATACATACCATAATTTTACATACCTATAAGTTTATATCAACACTGGCAGCAAAGACTGTCAGACGACAGGTATAAAAAGTAAAAAAAAAACAAAAAAAATTTTAAAGTCTGAAAAATCCTTTCCTTATCCATCGACAACAGATCATCAACTATAAAGGATAGAAGAGTAGATATTCTTTTGCCCCCTTCCCCCCAGCATAAAATTTAAAGTCTCTTTCCCTCTTTAACTCGGTCCCCAGCCTTGAGACAAACAGAATAAACTTACCAGAATTATGAATAAAATTCATCCCAATTTTAAACGAACCTTCTGTATAACGAGATAAGCAAAAACTTAATTGACGGAGAATAGCTTCAGATAATCTATGTATAACGTCGATTCTTTCAATGGTGTGAGCTTACAGACATAGCCTAATCTAATTGTTACATCAAAACGTTTACTTTAGAAAGTAGAAACCAGAAAACATTCGTCACGACAATTTTTTTAAGTTGTTTGAATCAACAATCATTAAAAACTACAAAAAACGTTGCAAGATTTTAAAATATCTTGGATTTTTGTTACAAAAAAGAAGAAGAAAATCCACTGTTGTAGTCAGCCATCTAATTGAAAAAAAAAAATGAAGATATGGTTTAAAAAAACATATGGAGGTCAGGAGGGCTTCAGCCTCATAGACGACCATTAATCATACAATTTTCTAATCCTTACGATTGAAAACCCCTTCTCCATCTATCTTGACTTTGTTACTAGCCAGCTACCAAAATTCATCAGTTTTTGGCAAGCTGCAAAAAATCAAGAATCATTTCCAGAACGTTTGCTTTAGAAAGTAGAAACCAGAAAACATTCGTCACGATGATTTTTTTAATTTGTTTGAATCGGCAATCATTATAAAGACTAAAGACGTTGCAAGATTTTAAAATATCTTGGATTTTTGTTACAAAAAAAGAAGAAGAAAATCTACTGACGTAGTCAACCATCCAATTGGAAAACAAAATGAAGACATGGTTTAAAAAACATACGGAGGTCAGGAGGGCTTCAGCCCCATAGAAGACCATTTATCATACAATTTTCTAATCCTTACGATTGAAAACCCCTTTCCCATCCATCTGGACTTTGTTACTAGCCAGCTACCCAAATTCAGCTGTTGTTTGGCAAGCTGCGAAAAAGCAAGAACCATTTCAAGAACTTGCTTCTAATATAATTTCATTTGGATGAATTACCATTGTTATCAGTCAAGCTGAACTCTCTCAAAGTTTTGACGTTACTACTGTCTTATTGTTGGTTTTAATTTTAGTTAGGTTTTTTTTTTCATAAATACATTCTATGACCACACTAGCTATAAATGACGTACGACAAACAAGACTCTTTTCTGAAAAAAGGGGAGGTAATCTCTTTAGTCGACCGAGTTCGGAAAATCTGTTCACACATTCATGTAGCCTCTGAATAAAATTTCGTTTAAGATTTTTTATTCTGTAATGGTTAATTTTGTAATAGTTACACTATAAAATTTATTAAAAATATCCCAACTAGAAGATTAAAAAATCTAAAACCAGAAAATAATGAACCCACGCCCTTTTCTTTAGTGATTCCGGCAGTGATTCCATGCCCTTTTCTGTTGTGAAAACAAAACCTTTACCATATATCCCAAAACTGAGCAACAAACTTGGAAAAATTTTAAACCAACATAATCTGTCTGATTCTTTCAAAAGTGAATTGAAGGTTGCACTTTTTTCAATTCTGAAAAGGATAAAACTGACCCTATACTGTGCAATGGTTTACATAGTCCCTTGTTCTTGTAGGAAGTTTTACATTGACAGGACCCACCAACAGCTAGGGAACGACAAAATGAGCGCAAGAGTTCAATTGATAAATTTCTGAGATGTGAAAATAAAATGATGATTTTGATTCTGCCTTGGCCCTCCACATTTTTGAAAATCCCATTTAGTTCTTTTTGATGAGGCAACTTTAAAATATCCACAGCAATTGGCTTACCACAATATTTCAAGGAGGCAATTGAAATTAAAAAATACTTAAAAAAAATTTAAAAAACCTTGCTTTAAATAGATATACTTGAAATATTCCCATCAACCAAATTTACAATAGCTTAATATTAAAAGATTCAAATAACATTTCCCCTTAGCTTAAATTAAGATCATCTTAATTTAGCAAACTTAACGTAGTTTTAACAAAAACCGGGTCAGTAGGCAAGCTAAGTCAATCGCTAGGCAGAGAATTCTTGCCCAATCTAATTTGTTTAGATTGCCAAAATATCTGCTTTTGTCCTTTTCGCTTCTTTACTATCCATTGGCTGATATTACCCTCGTTTCCTCAGATGTTTAAATATATATTTCTTCTCATTTTTCAAAGGTTTTTTTAGTGTAAGTTTAATTTTATCTTTACTCTAGTTTTGCTGAGTATAGTTATTGTAAATACAGCCGAAATACTCAATTTAAGTTTTGACTTTTCAAAGGGCACCAGAGCTGGTAATTTTAAACCGGATGAGCCCTCTTGAATGCTTCTATAACCACCCCTTCACTACAATATGACCGGAAAAAAATATATTAATACATTACCCAGACATATGGCTCTTTACCCAGGCAGCCCTATTCTAATATTTAAAGAAAACACCAAAGGGTAAGCTCCAATTTCTTTATCAATAAGAGAACTTCTTGAGCTTAAAACGTGTGTCTGATACCATTCCTCTGCCTCAGTCCCAAACGCCCCAAAATGAGAAGAGCCATTCTAGGAAAATGGCAACCAGAAAAAAGATAGTGAAAGTACTTACGAAGGTACAATACTTTCGTAGTTTTCCCACAATGATTCGGTATAGTACTTTCGGCACAGGGTAGTAAAAGCACAGGACTTACGAACAAATGAGAAAATACTAATTTTTCGGATCTCTAATTTTCCTCTCATTGTACTAGAAACTATTTTGGCAATTGGGCCAGGGAACCTGACAACAGAAAACCATTCTTTCTGTTATCAAGAAAGAATTGCAGGCTACGCATCTTTCCCCACATTTTACATAAGACCGCAGATTTTAGAACCTTACCACTTTCTGACACATACTGAAACCTGCAGCAGAAAAAGAACAAAAAAGAGCCCAAAACTAAAGAGTTACTCGCAAAACAAATATGCTGTACATGAAAATACGACAACCAGAGTTTAATAAATGAAATGAACAGACCAGGTAAACTAAATAAACTAAATATGGAACGATCTTCTGTAAGATGTTAAGAAATAAAAAATAAATAAAGATCTTGCCTCCTCAGCGAAAAGAACAAAGAACATACAAACTAAGTAACTTACCTAAGCATCCCCTTCTTTCCATTAGTTGTCGTACATTCAGGGTATAAAACAAGAGACTTTTCCGAATTGTGCATTTTCCGTTTCAGTAGTGATACCATATCATCTTGGGATATTTGACTTGGTACGCCAAAAAGCCCAAAGAGTGAACAGACAACAGATGGAAAAGACGGTTTAGCTGGCTGTAAAATGAAACAAATATTCAGAAATAGAATGTTGCTTGTTGATAGAGAAACTGTTTGCCTACTACATTGAAACAAAGTTGCGTCCTGCTTTCAAAACTTTTTTTTTTATTTTTACAAATCTTTCAACAAAACATCTTAGACCTGTGAAATAAGTTAGACATCAAAGCAACCAACAGTTTCAACATTGCTATTCTGTATACGAATATCGATATGAAAAAGTATTACTTTTATTAACGAACAGCTAAAAAACTAAAAAAATAGAGTAAAATTATCATTTAATCGAAGTCAGCAATCGAATGTAGTCGTTTTATAATGTATTTTCGTTTAAGACACTCTTCTTACCGACAAGCATAAGGTTCACCGAGTTTTTCTTATGGAAGTAAAGAGGCAAGCAGAAATTTAAAACGAACAAAATTTTTTTTTCGCAGCTTACGCTAGATACATCTATCTAGAAATTGATCAAGCAAGTCGAAAGATTTGGAATGAGTAAGTGGGACATATTGGATTGCTCTTACAAGCATAAAAGTTGCAAGTTACAAACTTTTCTTACTATATATCTAAAAACAGAGAGTTAGTACATCTCTTCAAGAGCTCTTGGTCTACTTTAAAATCCGCAAAATCAACAAACAGACCGCGACTTAGTCTTTGCTCACGAGCTTTTTAGTTTTGATTTTGGAAATCCAACTTCACTGTGTTATCTCCCAAAGCAGCGGGCTTCAGTATTGTTCAGGTTCAAACTAGGACATCCTCATCAGATAATGCCAGAATAACAAATGTGGTAACAGCTAAAATCCACGGTTTACAACAGAAGACCTTTATGTCACATGCCTTTTTTTTAAATATATGCTACAGCTTGAGCACAAGTATCCTAATACAAACCTGCAACTAATCATTCCCGTTCAAAGGGAATGTAATTTCTTTAAAGTCAAGTAAACCTCTAGATTAAAAAAATTGGCTGAGCAAAAATAATACCGACATTGCTAAAAGAAACAAATCTACATGATCTGAAAAAGATAATCATCCCTGGTAATAATATATTCAGAAAAGATAGTTCTTCCAACCGTTAAGATCAAGGTGTCACTTTACTTGTAAATAATAATTTATATCACTCTGCAGCGCCAATCAAACCTTACAATCCCGATGTAAATGTCGTAGGGGTTATTCTTCACCTAAACATGGCGACTGTCTTAAAATATGTTCATTTTATAATCCCAAAGGAGGAAACCCAATTTTTGAGTTTTACACGAAGAGGTAACTGGGCAAAAAAGATTCTGTTTGATGATTTTAATGCCCATAGTCACCTGTGGGAAGATATGAATCAGTAGAACACTACATGAAAGTCCATTGAAAAAATAATTCTACTGGTCCCAGATGCTTAGGTGCTTACGCCATTTGGTCTAAACACCTGTCCTGGTTGCAGCGGTAGCTAACAACCTAGTAAGAGACGATCACGTCTAATACTAAGAAATACAATAACCCATAACTCCCAAAAATAGTATCAGATCGAAACACAAAGTACCCTATTAGAACCGACTTGTCCGAAACTCTTATGTAGGATACTGACAGTCTCTTGGCTTGAATAAAAAACAAAATATATTGGCTTGAAAAAAAAGAAAGAAAATTTGCTTGAACTACGGTATTTTGCATCTATAATTGTTCTAATTTAAGGTCATTAAAAAAGTATACGGGTTAATTGATCAGATCGAAACACAAAGTATACAATTAGAATCGCCTTGTCCAAAACCCTATGTAAGAGGAAACTTAAAGCTCATTAGCTTGAACAACGAAGAAAATCCATTGGCTTGAAAAACTAGAAAAGTTGCTTGAACTACGATATTCTGCATCGACGGCACCCTTTTTTCGTTTTTTCCCGCAGCTAGCGGGGTACTAGAACATCATAGAGAGCTGTTTAATGGCTCATTTGAAGTTATAATATAAGGTACGGAAATTTCTTAACAATCTTGCAGACAGGACCAACAAATCTTGTTCCACATGTAACAATCCAAGGTGTACAATATCTACAGACAAACCATTCTGCCATTCCGACCACCATAAATGACACGAGCTGTTAAACTGTGTCACCTACATTTAAAGTTTGCCATAAGCATTTGAACAAATTTTAAGCAAAACAGATTATGGAAAGGTTCTTCAAGCGCCTGAGGTAGACCCAACTTATAACCAGTATCGAAAAAAATTCCGCTTTAGAGTCTATACCAAGATCTTCCGGCCAGCCTACATTAGTCCATCTAAAAAGACAAATAAACTCTGGTGGAATGATGACTATCAAACAGCCATTTGAAGAAAAACGCGAACTTAAAAATAGGTTTCGGAAATTTCCTAACATTGAAATCTTATAGATCTTTGTACAATAGAGGCTAGTGAAAAAAGGAGTCCTGAAAGTTAAGAGATCGACATGGAAGATGTCCATAGCTTCATCAATCGAATGGCTGGAAAAAATCCAAGAGATGGTATTTTACCAACATTGTTACAGAACAGCCTTCTCCTTACCACTAATCATCAAAAAACACAGGCCTTTTTCAGTCCTTTCGAGCAATCAGCCCCCAGGACACTTCCTCATCTCACCCCGTATGTTCGCAAACTCCACAACAAAACACAAGCCAAGGAGCAACTTATGGAACTGTTTACTGAATGAGAGCTTGTCGATGCTCTGGAGGAAGTAAATGTGTGTTCAGCATACCACACTGCGGGGTATTTGTTCCTGAAAAGCCACGTAATCTAGTCCATATAAGAAAAATGGTAAACATAAGACATTTATTATCTTAATTCTTAGCTTAACTAAGTTGATTAAAATATAGGCCTATATTATGTCATGAAATGTATTATGTGCAGTGTATGTGCAATATAAAGTCGTATTATGTGCAGTGTATGTGCAATGCATTATGTGTATTATGAATGTGAAAATGTGCAGCTGGAAGTCGAAAAGAGCACGTTTAGGATTCCAGGTGAATTTTTTATGAAGAAGAAAACATGGAAAAAAATTTTCAGGGGAATTGTATGGGGAGGAACTTTCCGAAGGGGGGCATATTGCGAGGGAGGATTTCTTACGGGAGGAATATTCTGGGGGAATATTAAACGGGAAAAATATTCCGCGGGAACTTTAAACTGGGGAGATTTTTCGCGGAGTT
Source organism: Artemia sp. Kazakhstan ARC1039 (assembly GCA_029168905.1). Taxonomy (NCBI): domain Eukaryota; kingdom Metazoa; phylum Arthropoda; class Branchiopoda; order Anostraca; family Artemiidae; genus Artemia; species Artemia sp. Kazakhstan ARC1039. The sequence continues at coordinate 30,825 of JAQQPU010004679.1, forward strand.
TTCCACATTGGTAATTTTTTCCAGGGGAGGGGAATATTTGTCAGCGATGGTAATTTTTCAAACACTTTAAAACTGAAAAATACGGTCGTTATTAATACACAGTGGGGGATTTCCCACGGAGGATTTTTCGCAGGGAAAAATTTTCCGTGGGAGAGGGGGAGGGTCGTTTAATTTAATTTCTATTAAAATCTCCGCATCACCTGACGAGTAAGCTAGTAGAAAAAGGTAAAGAATGCGGCATTGGACTTTACAGTCCCTACCGGCGGTGCTGATCTTCATTTCTTGCCCCTTCAGGCAGGAAGTGTAATGGGGGGTCGGGGCACAACCATCCTGTGCTTTCGCATACCCTTCCTGTTTACCTTCCCCAGATTTCTCCAGGTACCAATTTAGAGCTGGGTCGACTCTGGCTGACCTTACACAGTCACACCACTGACCCCTTGTCTCAAACCAAATAATTGGGTACACTAGGATTCGAGCCCCCGCCCTCTCGGATAAAGGATCCTAAAGTAAGCTAGTCTTACTATAAAATAAACACTCCATAACCACTAAATTTTTTTTCCAAATAACTTACTGCAATGCACCCATTTGCCAGGTAAAAGACAATTCCATCAAATGCAGTCACATGATTTGAAATATAAACAGAGCAAGACTCGTTGTTGCACTCTTTCTTGCTTCTTTCTTCATATGTAACCCCAAAAACCATTGAGAGATGACACAAAATACGCCTGAAAAAGTGTTTTGTTGCCTTAAAAATCTAAAAAACACTGTCATCCTTTTAAGCGCCGTGGATCATACTATGGTAGTATAGTCCACTCTTTAGAATCCTTTCCTATTATTATGGAAACTGTTCCTAGGATAAGCTTTTGTCAAGCTGAAAAAAAAAAAAAAAAAATCAAAACTATACGTCCTAAACACTTAATTTTACACAATGTACCCATCAGTTTTTCCAACTTGTTTTTCAAATTTTATCATGTCTTAGTCGTTTTCTATTGAAAAAGTACTCTTTTCATCAGTTTTAGATACTTACTTGTACTTTACTTTCGAGAGAAATTTAACAGTTTGGCCCTGGCCAGCAGCAACTGAGATTGGAATAACTTTGTCGGCTGTTTCAACTTGTCGACTGCCCATTGAAAGAACTTATCGACTGCCCATTGAAAGATCTTCAATTAGCATTTCTTGCTGTATCTATGACCGTTCTTCACGAAACCTTCAAATGAATTTTCTTGGGATTTCTGCCAATATTCTCTTTTTTGCTATTCCTACTTTTTCACAAGTAGGCTAAAGATGCCGCAAGACTTTGTTCCCATGGGACAACACAGAGAGTGGTTATCTTTATATATTCCTCAATTTAAAACTACTTAAAAAGTTTTACCCGATTTATATCAACCAGTATATTCAAAAATGCCATTATTTTTTTATATTTGTTTCCTTAAGACTAGAAAATAATTTCTTTTCTACCAGAAAATAATACCCTGAAAACAATAGATAATACTCTAATAGAATAAATAGTACTCTGAAAATAATAGTAATAGAAAATAGCCAAATATTTTTTTGTTTGGTCTGAACCAAACAGAAGCAAGTAAGTACATAGAATGTCAATTTTTATTGACTTGAATCAGCCTGAAGTATTTACATAATCCTCTCAATATCTCAGACATTTACAAGCGTACCTCAGGTGTTCAACAATTATTAAGAGTATCAAAGTACATACACACATACATAGTACTGGGGTCCCAGGCTTCACCCAGGCCCCAGCACTCGGCATATTTGTATATATTTGATTTTCTAATTATGCATTAGCATGATCATAGCGTTCTTCTTTAGGTTTAAGTCTTTAGGTGTCAAATCAGCAATTTCAACTGAATTAAGAAATTATGAGGTGAATTAAATTTCTCCTTCCTGTTAATGCATCAAAGAATCACCAATTTTATAGGATTTGTTTTTTCCCTGGGACTCGTTGTGAGTCTCACTGTTGCTCCTATTCTAACCGCAAATTTCGTTTACGATTCGAATTGATCGTCTCTGTCGCTTATCTTCTAACCACAGTTTTTTTTGTCCATTATTGTCCTTTGGTGATTGTTGTCGCATGTCTTCTAGCCGTAGATCTCATTCACGCTTCTTTTTCTTGCATCAGTACTTCAGAAATTTTTTCCTGTCTTTGCCTTAGCTATTCGGATTCACTGAAAATAATGTGTAATTTTGCATGACGTCATAGATACCAGAGATACTTCTTTCCCAGCTTTTTCCCAGTGATTATGTTTTGCATTAATTGCTTTGTTAATAATTCAGTAACAACCAGGAATGTTCCATTGCATATGCCCTCTTAAATATGTCAATTATGCATTGGCATAATGATCGTTTCCATTCTTTAGTTTCAAGTCATGGGTGGCAAATCAACAAATTCAGTTGAATTAAGGAATTCTGGGGTGGATTAAATTCCTCCTTCCAGTGTATCCTTTACAAACGCTATAATAACATGTTCTTTATGCCATTGTAATTTCTAAAATAGGACCTACTTAAATTACATAATAACGTAATAATCGTGTTATTCTTAAATTTTAAGTTGAATTTTCTTTAGCAATTCAATGTGATTTTTGCTGTTTGTTGTTCAATGACTTTTTCTTTAGCTGTTTGCCATCTTGAATAATTTTTAGGATTCAATGTGATCATCCCTGTCGCTTATCTTCTAACTGCAGATTTCGTTGGCTATTATTTTCATTTGGGATTCATTGTGGTGCTTGTTGTCGCATGTCTTTTAGCAGCAGATTTCCTCCACCCTTCATTTTCGTGCATTATTACTTCGGAAATTTTCCCCATGTCTTTTGCTTTAGCGGTTCGGATTCATTCAAATCAAGTGTAATTTCGAATGATGTCATAGATACGAAAAAACTTCTTTCCCAGCTTTTACCCTGTCACTATATTTTTGCTTTAATTGTGCTGTTATACAATTCAGTAATAACCAGGAAAGGTCAAATGCCTATACTCTCTGGAATATCTAAATTACGCATGGGCATAATCATCGTTTCATTCTTTAGTTTCAAGTCATGGGATAGCAAATCAGCAATTTCCCTTGAATCAAGATTTTTGCTCTTTCTTGTTCCATGCCGTTTTCTTTAGCTGTTCAGTCATTTGTCATCTTGTGTAATTTTGCAAACGTCATAAATACTGAAACGATACGACCATTTCTGGGGAGAGTAATTTGTGCTATTAAAATTAAATACGTATGACGTCATTGACATTAACTTTTTTTTCCAAAATTAAGGCTATAAACGACATTTTCCAAACTCGTGACCGATCTAGTTCGTTTTTTCATTTCAGAAAATCTCACGGTGCTAATTTTCAAAAAAAGGAGCCGTTTTCAAGAAAAAATTATTTACATATATATACAGTTGCTCGTTTAAAGAGAATAGATACATACACACACAATTTTTTTTTACTGAGAAACATCAGTGGTAGTTCCTAAATGTCAAGGGCACCTAGGAATCAGATGGAACCGCGTAGAAAGGACGCTATAGAGCAGAGAGTTGAATCAGAAGAAACTACTTGAAAAGCCCTTATTAAAGTGTCTGAAGGCTTTAGCGTCTGGAAGGCTGCTGGCATATCCAGAATTCCCAGAGCAACATTATCGCAGCTTTATAATTACTAAAAGCATCGGAATGATGATCAAGAGCTTTTGGCCTACATGCCAGTCATGAAAACACGGCTTTGTCACCGTTTTTTCCCCTAATGAAGAAGTCACTTTGGCGATTTACTTGATTCAAACTTCCAACATGTGCTAGGGTCTGACTAAATCTGAAACAAGAAAACTTCCTTGTCAGTATGCTTTGGCAAACGGCAAAAAGTGCCTGGGGCTTTGATCGACAATGCAAAGGCAGGAAAAGAATGGATGTATAATTTTCGTTTGCAAAACCTGAAATTATTACTGAGGAAACCTTAGGCAACCAGCGTCAGTCGGGCACCAAGTTTCAACCCATACAACATGAACCGACTTTTTCAAAACTTGAGCTCTATCCTTGAAATGCACAACTTCACTGCCTCTGGCATCTATAAGACAGATGAAGCGGGTGTTACAACCATGAAAAGACCCCTAAAGTCCTTGCAGAACGGTAGAAAAATAGTCAGCAACGTTACTTCACCCAAAAACAGCACTCTAGTTACAATTATTGGAACAGTTGCCACGAGTAGATATTTCTTACGACCTTTATTTTGTCTTTTCAAGAAAGAGCTACAGCCCCAAGTGCTAAATGGGTGACCATGTGGGTCAGCTGCTGGAGAAAACCCGTCTGGGTGGATATCACAAGAACTGTTCTGCAAGTGCTTGCACCATTTTGTGAAGCATTCGTGTGCTTCACCTGAGCGACAAAAAGCTACTGATCCTTGATAATCATGAATCATATATTTCGCTAAACGCTGTAAACATAGCCAAGGAAATTGGCATCATCCTTCCAACCATCCCCCTCATGGTAGCCAAAGACTGCAACAACTAGACATCAGTGTTGTTTTTTTCTTGCTCAAAGCTCACTACAACAGAACGATGGATAATTGAATGCTAAATTAACCTCAAGGGCTACACAAGAATGAATGCCCAAAAGTCGGTATTACAGGCTTCACTGACAGTGTACCACAGTCCCCGTCACCACTTTCTCTTCTCATTGTCACTCCACAATATGTCAAATCTTTCGCAAAGACTGTTTCTAGAAAAAAAAAAAATCTGCTCAAAGAAGGTGCTATGGCTCAACAGAAGTATTAACTGATACTCCAGTTTAACAACAGACTGAAGCTGAGGAGAAAGCAAAAATGAAGAAAAGAAGCAAAGTTACAAGGTCAAGGGCAGTCTAGCAAGTAGCAGTAAGAAAAATATTGCAATATGACGAGGAGAGTGATCACATTTTTTCACTGAATGATGACACTGATGACTAATCTCTTCACCTAGGAAAAGAAGAAAATCAGCAGCCTGCAGAGGGAGTTTAAGTTAAAATGGTGTATGAAGTGGAATATTTCCCTGATATTGTTCAAACCGAGATAAATGATTTAGCCAAAATAAGAGTATTAAGCAAGGTAGGAATATGTAAATGGCAGTGACCTGAAAAGGAAGATTCCATAATTTATCCTCGCGAGGATATTTTGAAGAAGATTTCTAACTCATTTCATGCAAAAGGGACAGTATCAAGACCATTCTCTTTCTTGCAAAGATTGGTAAGGCCACAAAAGGTCTCAGTTTTGTATTTAGTTTCGTACTTTCATTTTTGCAGCCTTATAAGCAATTAAACAGATTATACATAAATGCGTCTTTCAGTGGCCAAGCATGGACCACAGGCTTACTCAGTGGAGACCAGCCTTGGCCAGACGGTACATTTTTGACGATGAGAAGTTTTCAGCAGCTAGGGTAACGGTTAAAAGCCCTAAATATATTCACAAAAACTATTCACTAAATGCAACAGTTTGGCACTAGTAAAGCTACAAAATGCATAACTAGTTGGAAGTGAAGACAATTAAAAAAAAAAAAACGCTCAATATGGAACACTCTCCCCTACATGAAGCTATTCTACAAAACAAGTCTATGTTTGTTGGCTGACAAGTGTTTTGGATGAATGTATAGTATAAAGTTTATTTGTGAAAATTAGCGAAAAGTTGTCTTTCCTCCTCCGTCAAAGTCACTCTGGAATTCCAGCCAAGAGACAAAACAGAGTACACTTACCAAACTCTAACCTTACAAATACTTATGTATGAAGAGAAAAGGCCTCCCTTCTCTTTCTCCATGTAAAATAGTCTGATATAGATATTTTAAGCCTCAAAAGCAACTTCTGCCGAAAAAAGTTTTAACATGAACTCAAGATGACTTCTTTAATTTCTTCATCTAAGTTATGCGAAAATCTTTTTGATTTATTTTGAATATTTTTCAACCTAAAAACGAACAAAAAGTAGTGAGGCTTTCCTGGTAGATGCAGAAAGCAAAGTTGAACTCGTCTGGGTGGATATCACAAGAACTGTTCAGCAAGTGCTTGCACCATTTTGTGAAGCATTCGTAAACCTCACCTGAGCGAAAAAAGCTACTCATCCTTGATAATCATGAATCACATATTTCGCTAAACGCTATAAACATAGCCAAGGAAAATAGCATCATCCTTCCAACCATTCCCCTCATGGTAGCCAAAGACTGCAACCACTAGACATCAGTGTTTTTTTCTTGTTCAAAGCTCACTAAAACAGAACGATGGATAATTGAATGCTAAGCAATCCGGGCGAAACGGTTACCATCTGCAAGTATAGCAGGATTGGTTGGTAAATCTTTCCTGCATACATCCATCCCTTCCAATATCTGGAGTGGGTTTGCCAAATAATGGTATCTAGCCTTTCAACCCTGACGTTTTTTTTGACGGATTTTTCCGTCTTCATATGCAAGTGACATACCAAACATGTCGTCTGATCATATGACAAATTAAAATAACAAAAACGAACCTCAAGGGCTACACAAAAATGAATGCCCAAAAGTCAGTATTAAATGCTTTACTGACCGTGTACCATAGTCCCCGTCACCACCTTCTCTTCTCATTGTCACTTCACAGCAGGTCAAACCTTTCGCAAATGTTGTTTCTAGAAAAAAATCTACTCAAAGAAGGTGCTATGGCTCAACAAAAGTATTAACTGATACTTAAGTTCAACAACAGATTGAAGCTGAGGAGAAAGCAAAAATGGAGAAAAGAAGCAAAGTTGCAAGGTCAAGGGCAGTATAGCAGGTAGCAGTAAAAAAAAAAAAAAAAAAAAATGCAATATGACAAGAAGAGTGATCAGATTTTTTCACTGAATAATGACACTGATGACTAATCTCTTCACCTAGGAAAAGAAGAAAATCAGCAGCCTGCAGAGGGAGATTATGTGAGTGGTGTATGAAGGGGAATATTTCACTGGTATTGTTCAAACCGAGATCCATGATTTAGCCACAATAAGCGTATTAAGCATGGTAGGAATATGTAAATGGAAGTGACCTGAAAAGGAAGATTCCATAATCTATCCTCAAGAGGATATTTTGAAGAAGATTTCAAACCCAGTCCCTGCAAAAGGGACAGTATCAAGAACATTCTCTTTCTTTAGTTTTGAAGATTTGTAAGACTGCAAAAGCTCTCAGTTTTATATTTAGTTTTGTACTTTCGTTTTTGCAACCTTATAAGCAACTAAACTGATTATAAATAATGCGTCTTTCAGTGGCCAAGTATGGACCGCAGGCTTGCTTAGTGGGGACCAGCCTTGGCCAGGCAGTACAATATTGGACAATGAGAAGTTTTCAGCAGCTAGGATAACGGTTAAAAGCCCTAAATATATTCATAAAAACTATTCACTAAATGCAACAGTTTCGCACAAGTAAAGCTACAAAATGCATAAATGGTTGGAAGTGAAGTAAATTAAAAAAAAAACTTGCTCAATATGGACCCCTCTCCCCTACATGAAGCTATTCTACAAAACAAGTCTATGTTTGTTAGCTGATAAGTGTTTAGGATGAATGTATAGCATAAAGTTTATTTGTGAAAATTAGAGAAAAGTTGTCTTTCGTCCTCCGTCGAAGTCACTCTGGAACTCCAGCCAAGAGACAAAACAGAGTACACTTACAAAACTCTAACCTTAGAAATACTTATGTATGAAGAGAAAAGGTCTCCCTTCTCTTTCTCCATGCAAAATAGTCTGATATCGATATTTTAAGCCTCAAATGCAACTTCTGCCGAAAAAAGTTTTAACAAGAACTCAAGGTAACTTCTTTAATTTCTTCATCTAAGTTATGCAAAAATCTTTTTGATTTCTTTGAATATTTTTAAACCTAAAAACGAACAAAAAGTAGTAAGGTTTTCCTGATAGATGCAGAGAGCAAAGTTAAAACTTAAAACAAAACAAAAATGATTGCTTTGTAGTTTATGCAATATCTATCTGCAACACCGTCTCAAATAAAATGACTTGATATTTCTCTATTTTGTAGAATTCTGTGAAACTTCTGTAGTACTGAAAACTGAGGGTTTTTTTTTTATCTGCAGGCTACTTAAGGACTTATCTATTTCTAAGCTTGTCTTGTTATGTCGGTTTTGTGTTTCCAGTAAAGGAGTAGTTTTACAGATATTCTACAAATACTGGGAATATCATGATTCAGTTTATTTTAACCAGTTTTTCAGATATATGTTACATAAATTGTAATAAAACTTTTTTTCGCTTTGAATCAAGTTTAAGTTTTGCTCTCTAGTTCCATCCGAAAAGTTATTTTTGGAAATCCTGAAACTCAAGATCCAACATGTCTTCCTCTTTCTTAATATAAAACCTATCTATAAAAAAGGCAATTGACATCATTTACAGCCCTTACCCCACGGACCCTGGGGTTCATTTCATCTCTGGTTTTAAAGACATATTTTCTGGACCCTGCAACGATTCTGGACAGAATGTCTATCTCAAAATCAGTGGTATCAACTCATAAAAGCCGGGTGAATGTAAAATATTTTTCAAAATCTAGGCAGAGAGGAGGGGAAGACATCCCAAATTTGCCTCTCAATCATTCGATCTTGTTTTTTTCTTACAATTAACCATATCTTGATGCCTGCAAAATACTTGATTTTCTTTTTGAACATATTGATTTCTTTTCAATTTTTCAATAAAAACACAAAAATCAAGCATATTTTTCATTAAAATACCAAAAAAAGTATTTATTAATTTGAGAGAAGGGAATATCCCTCCCCAAATTAAAGTCACCACTAAAAACTTTGATTGGATGTATTAAAAAGTTTTTTGTGTATATTTTTAATCCCAAATGAAAATTTTAAACTGGAACCAACGCAAAATGTATCATCTATAATGTTCTCTTTTGTTCTAAAAAAATCATTAAAAACTTGATTACTGATTGTTCAGAACCTCAGTTGTTGTTTCTTTTATTCCTAAATCTGCAGTGCCAGGCATAATTGAATATCTGATTTACCGCTAGTCTTGTGTTGCGGTTTTTAGATGACTATTGAATCTTCTTTTGGAAGTGTCAACAGAGAAAGTTTTAGAGATAACTTCCTCAGAAAGATCATTCCAGATCTAAGTGCTATGTTAGATGAAGCTGTTCTTCAAATACTCTGTTCTTGGCTGGCCAGCCTTAAGATAATTTAACCAAGCTATGTGCCTTCGTGTATGTCTTTGTTTGGACAATTAGAGGCACAATACAAGAAAGCTCTAGAGAAGGAGGTGAACTTAATTGCTTATAGAAAACCGCCATCAAGAGTATATGAAACCTCTTGCTAACAGAATGGATAGAGTCATGGGGAACAACTAAACATGCCCTACTAGCCCTGTTTTGGATCTTTTGAAGTGGTGCCAGCAACGTTTTTGGAGCACCAACAAAGAGCAGACATCATTTTGAACTAACCGCAGAAAATCCAATTGTTGGTGTAACCTTTGACTGATAAAACCGAAAAATAAACAATCTACAATCTCAAGCTAATTAGAATAAAAACAATTCTGTTCCAACAAGGCATTTCAATTTAAACCATATCCAGGTTCAGTTCTTCAAAAATTTCCAAATGATTTTATAGGGAAACTGGAAGATTTTTCCTGAGTGTGGGGGGAAGAGGGTAAATCCACTTCTTAAAGTGCAAAAAGATTTTTCCTGGAATAGAAAACATAATATACAAAAAAAATGAACTTTTATACAAAAATATAGGAGCTTACCTCTTGAGGGCTTCATTGTGTGCACAAAATGATACAAAAGTGTATGCTGGAATCAGAATTAACAACCGAAGAAAGAATAACAACAAACCAAATGGAAAGTAAATCAAGAATCCAAAGAGGGAGCCAACTGACTGACACTGTATCCTATAAAGTAAAATTTTTATTCTATTAGGCATGGCATACTAAGATGATATAATTAATAAAATGGTGCAGTTGATACCAAACTGACTGACAGCAATAACTCATTTTCTATAAGTCGGTTTTCGACTCATCAAAGTTCTAAGATTTTGCTTCTTTCTGCTCATTTTTTGTTTCTTCAAAGTATTAAGAACCTACAACTCGCAGATTATCGTTTTTTGCTTCATCAAAGTGCTAAGATCTTTCAGCTCACTGACAAATAAAACAATGAAGAGAGAACTTCGATGACAATCTCATCAAAGTCCTTAGACCACATCATAAGAGAAGAATGAAGAAAAATATGAAGAAGAAAAAAAAAAAAAAAAAAAAAAACAGCTTGAGAACTAAGAGCAAAGTTGTCATATTTTTGTCACAGTAGTTTTTTGTCAAAAGATATAAGATCTTAGCACATTGATTTGCTAAAAAAAAAATGGGGCATATACTTTGTGGTTTTTATCTATAATTTAGGTTATTTGCTCAAAAACAAGCAAAATTTAACATGAGTATGGCTGATAACCCCCATGCCTTCTCAAGACCAGAACACAATTTGCACTGTACTGAAAAAAAAAAAAAAACAATAGCTAACGAATGACTGTGGATTGTCAGTTTAATTGACATATACTGACATTTGTTCCTTAAGGCTTTGAGATTTTTTTATATATGGAAGTAAGAAAGGTGAAAACATTTCATAGGTATTTTGCTTCCACTAAGGCGCAAATTGTGTTCTGGTCTTGAGAAGGCATGGGGGTTATCAGCCCTACTCATGTTAATTTTAGCTCGTTTTGAGTTTGACTCAGCTATTTATTGTAATTTCTGTTCGTTTTGAGTTTCATTTATTTTTTGATAGTGATTTGTGGTAGCTTTACACTTGTAAGATCATTTGACTTAATTTTTCCTCTTTCTTGGCTTAATGGAGCTCTTTACTTGTCTTTGAAAAACTGGTCTTGAGGGAAAAGTTTTTTAAATTAATTTCTGTCTGTTCTTTATTGAATTCTTTTTCATGAAAAAGATTTTAGCATAGTCTTTTTCATTAAAAACAAAAAAAACTCTTCAGTTTTTTCTATAAGAATCCATAGTATGGGTTGCTATTTGTATGTTGGAGAAACTTTTTTAACAATTTTGACAAACTGGATAAACTTACACTCTTTTTATTTATTTGAATTTATTAAAAGGCCTGCTTGCTCTCCAATCTCTTGTAACTCTTAAACAGGGCACCAGACACTTGCACTGCAATTGAAGTGCAAGGGGGAAGACTTCCCCCTTCATATATCTAGTAAAATCATTCATTTAGGAGTTTAAGGAGGGAGATAGACATATTAGCTCAATGGATGCTGTCTTGAACGTGGGTATCCCATTTTAAATCTGAAGAAATTGTAACTTCAGAAGGGATAGGATTAAGAAAACGGCAAGGATTTGAGAAAACAAATTGGCATTATCATGGACTTAGAGGGGTTTACTGTAATGTCTAAATCCGAGACCTCATTTCCAACATTGAGGATACTTATAGGGTTGCTTATTAAATTTCTGAAGCAAGCTTCAACAACTGTTAGGTCATCAACAAATTTCCATTGGTCAGGAAATTCTTTTGCGAGGCTGTTAACCATGACTGAAAAAAGGATGGGACATAGGAGAGTACCCCAGGGTATGCCATTGTGGACAGGGAGAGGATTTGAATGATGATTCTGGTATTTGACAACCTGCGATCTATTTGTTAAGAAAAAAGCAACCAATTTCACCAGTAAGGGGTCAATATTGAGCTTGCTGACATGTATCTCAACTAAGATATTGTGGTTAACAAGGTCAAATGTTTTTTGGAAGTCAATATAAATTAAATTTAGCCAGGAATTAGGCTTTTCGAGCATTTTCCTGATGTGGACAATGAGAGAAACAGGTAGTGGGAAGTAGAAGTGAATTTTACTTTCCCAAATTGCCTCAGGTCATAAAGAGGCAGGTTTATTCCTTTAGCCAATCTACAAGGAATCCTTCATAATGTTTCGAGAAAATAGGAGCAAGAGTAATACGACAAACACCTTCAAAACCAGGCTTTTGGATTTCCTTTTTCAAAGGGGTTATGAAACCATGTCTCCAAGTTGTTGGAATTCATCCAGACTCGGCAATCTTGTTAAACAGGACAGACAAGGGCTTAGTAAGGAAGTCACTGAAGGCACTAATAAGAGGAAACAGGATATCCAAAGGACAAAAACTTGTTCTTCTTCTCTTCTTTCTATCTCAGACAGGGAAACAGTGGGACAAAAAGGGGAAAGGGCTCCTGCTGGTAATTGGTCAGACAATGCTGGAAGGCTCTGGACAATGGAAGCAAGGAATTTATTTACATTATTGGCAGTAACATCAGGGGACTTGGTTAGATTGAAGTTAAGCTGCTCAAGCCTCCTGCCACATAGCTTTTTAACCTCAGAATACCAATTTGTTTTGGTTTATTAGTGAACAATTCTTCGGCCTTATTTTTGTAGTATGATTGTGCCAATTTACGAATTTCTCTTTTAATTGATTTTCTTAGTTTATTGGCTTCATCCAGTTTACCATCGAAGAGCTTCAATTTGGGTCTAATAAGTGTTTTTATAGTTTAGTTAATAAAGGGTTTATCACTAGAGCACCTTTTATATCTTTTTTCTGGGAAACAAATTTGATATTTATCCATTAACATTTTGTGGAACATAGCCATTTTCTTACCAAGATTTTTTATTAAAAGAAAGAAGACCAGAATTTTGAAGAGGGCGGTAAGCACCACAAGTTATTGAGAAAGAATGCTTAAAATTTGACGAGGATAAAAAAATTAGTTAAAATAACATCAAAAGAAGTATTTCCCCGAGTCGTTGGTATTTTAACAATTTGCTTTACATTAAGTGAGGAGCAAAAAGAATCCATTTTAAGGTTGCTGGCATTGCAAACTAAGAAAAGGCTATTATTGGGATACTTATAAATAACAAAATCAGCACTTGCTGGATAAATTTACATTTTGAATTGAAGTTTTGATTTGGGGAGTAATAGGAAACAGCTATTACAATAATATTAAATGGACGAGGGAGTACTTTTGGTCTAATACTTAGCGAGAGGGTTTCATCATGCTTGGATAAAATAGGGACTCGAATAACCTTTGGGCAAAGGTTAGTCTCAGTAAAGAACAAAACACCGCCACCTTTTTCCGAGTGGGTGGTCTAAAGTAGGGAGTTTAATAAACTCTGAATAATTTGTCAGGCGCAAGAACCCTGGGTCATAGGACTGTACTTCAGTAATAGTTATAATATCTATTTGATATGATTCTGAAAGCACCTCGAGGTTGGTAAGCTTTTTAAATTAAGACATTCAGCATTAGTAACTAAAAGTTTAGAGAAAACAAACTGATTGGGGAATCACGACAGAATCACAACAGTTTTTATGTCATGGAAGGTTTCCAGGTTAGTCTTATTAACCATTTAATTTTCAATGTGCCCTAGGTGGAAAGTCTGTGAATTGATATTACTCTTCAAGAAAATAAAAAAAGTCTGTATTGGGTGTGTAGATAGAAGCCCTTGTGCACCAAGTCTTGATGATTGTGAAATACATCTCAAAACTATCATTGATGAAATGGCATCTATGGTATCATCTGATGTAATAATTATTGGTGATTTCAAATTCCCATTAATCAAGGGGGTTGATGGTCTTGGTCATGTAGTATCTAATAATGGAGATTCACCATTTGTGTCTTGCTTATCTGATAACTTCCTTCACCAAACGGTTGACAAGGCATCATGGCAACCAGAATCCTTCCTTGTTGGATCTTGTAATTCTGAGTGATCCAGATTCCCTCATCAGGAATGAATTTCTTCCTCCAGTTGGCAACAGTGACTACTCAGTTATCCTCTCTGTGTTATCCTTGAACATACGTCAGCAAGTTTGATGTTCGTCCTCAAACTTTTATTGGCTACCAAGCAATACAGCAGGAATTAGCCTCAATAAATTGGTCAAAACTAATTATTTCTGATATTAATATATCATGGACAAATTTTAAAGAAGCCCTCCTATCAATTGAAAAAAGTACTCCCATGTCATTCACTGAAAACAGCCAAAAACACTTCCATTCCTCACAAAGGATAAAAAAAGAACAATCAACAGGAAAGCCAGAGCCTGGAAAAGGTACAACAAGGAGTAATCTCAGAAAAATTGGATAAAGTATGCAAAGCCTTGGAATCTTGCCTCCACTGTAGTTAAGAAATTGAAGTCTCAACATGAGGAAAAGCTTACCACAGATATCAAGGCAAATCCCAAATCTTTCTGGAGCCATATTTCTGCCAAAAATCCTTACCATCACACCATTCGAAATACAATTGCAGAAAAATAAGCAAAAAAAACTATGGTGCTATGGAAGTATAGTGTTTGGTTATTTGACTGTTTTGGGGGCGTAATATTGGGTAAAATGGAGTCTCTATGGGTAAGTGGGTGTTGTATTACTATCTAGGAAAAATATCAAGGTAAATTGAGACTTAAGCTTTTCTTGGATTTCTGATGTATTTCCATTATATGTAATTCAAATCAGCCTTAAATACACAAAAATTGAATTGCAGAAAAATATGCCAAAAAAAACTATGGTGTTATGGAAGTATAGTGTTTGGTTATATTTGGCAACTGTGCAATTCGCAAATATGTAACTTCAGAAGAAACAGATGAACATGAAACCACTGGTTGTTTTGTTTACAGTTGATTGTTTACAAAAAAGTAAACAAATGGAGACCAAGGATGAAATTCCCAAGGGGTTTGAAACACAAATTAACTTGCTTCAAAGTCCAGGTAAGTCAAATAAAACACTTAGAAGGACCACTTAAAATGTCACTGAAGGTTGATATAGATAGAAAATATCACAAAATATGTAGGAAAATGTCTTTATCTTATAAATTGGGCATATAATCCTGTTTTCAAATTTCACACAGCCTGTTGCTGTTGAGTTGAAATCATAACATATTTGACTGGTATATAATGCCTTTGGCCAGTGCTAAGAGCAGGCAATCATCCATATATAGTGTCAAAGGATTCTTCAAGTAGGTTGTAGAGCCATTGATGTGTATGCTGAATAATGTAGGACTAAGGATGGTCCCCTGAGGTATTCCACTTAGACCCCTGCGCCATGCTGATGAGGGAAGACTGGCGCCAGCAGGGCCAAAAACAGCAGCCGCAGCGCAACGCCGATAAGATAAGATTTATTGCTGAAAAACGACTATCACAAGCCCAAAAGGGCCGAATTCGCACTTAAGCATCAAATAAAGCAAAAACGAACAACAAAAACAAACAATCAAAAAACAGCAGGAAATTATAAAAGGGTCAATGTCAAATACATAAAAATGTTAAAAACAAAAACGAAAAAACTCATAAAATTAGAAAGCCAATGTCAAGTCAGCAAAAATGCCAAAAAAAAAACAAAAAACGAAAACTTGTGAAATTAACAAGGGGATAAAGTAAAATTAAAACATAAAATTAAGTTAGTTGGTTACTAACAAACATAAATATAAAACCTCCAAATTTGCAAAATGGGCATTAAAATTAATAACTATGAGGTAAAGAGTGAGTGACGGGGAAAGGGGGGGGGAGGCAGCAGAGATTCACTGGTTGAAAATGTCAACTATGTAAGGGATAAAAGTTCTTCTATATCTGTTAGTGCAAACTCTTATTGGGGCAAGAAGGGGAATTTTTGTTGACGCAGAACGTGGGAGGCGGGGTCAAAGGGGTGAATATTGACCAGGGAAAAGTGGAGTTGTTTGAGGGTTATGAAGGGCATTGTTAGCAAAACGCAAGGTAATTTTTGCTCTTCTTTCCTTAAGGGTTACAAGATTGGCTCTCCTAAGAAGGGAAATATAAGGTACTTTACCCTCATTGAAGATAATTCCTAGGCACCTTTTTTGGACTGCCTCTATTCTGTCCAACAATTCAATGGATATGCCAGGATGCCAAACAGGACAGGCGTACTCAAGGGTTGGGCGTACAAATGACAGGAAAATCCTCAAACAGAGCCATTTAGGGCATTTAAATTTTTTAAGAAGTTTAAGGAGGGAAAATGCAGCATTTGCACATTTTAAGATGTTGGTGGTGCACTGCCGGCATGATCAATGTTGACTGCAAACATTATTGTTTTCATCAGTCTTTCTCAAATCACAGCTTAAATTTACAAATTTATTTTCTCTACTCATTGACAGTACAATTTCATAGGATACTCCACCTAGTAGCTACTGGTATCAACCAAACTGTCATATTCTTGTAAAAGTCTCTCACCTCCCTTCACATCCCCTTTTGTATTTTTTTTAAAGCAGCCATATAATGTTCTACAAGATCTGTCTCTGCTTTAAATAAAAAAAAAAAAATAACTTTTTGGCATCCCTGCTTTCAATAAAAAATTCAAGATATTATCATTTAAATATAGTACTTCCCTAACCCCCCCCTCTGAATACCACCTTGATAGGATACCATATCTGCTTTAAATTAAAAAAATAATTAACTTTTTGGCATCCCTGCCTTAAAAATAAATAAATTTGAGATATTATAATTAAATATAGCATCTCCCTGACCTATCCCCCCTCTGGATACCATCTTAGAGTTACATTAAAAAATAATTTACTTAATAATTAACTAGGTCACTATATGGTTCAGACAAATATGCGAAATAATTTTAAACAGCTTAGTGTTCCTTGAAAAAAAAAATTGAGGGTATGAGTAAAGAGGTACAATGACAACAACAAAAATGTCAAAATTATTCACATATACCTCAAATTATTGAAAAACTGAGTCATAGATTTGCCATGGCATTCAATAAGATCCAAACATCTAATTAAAAGGGAGCACACACAAAAGCCAAATTAGGTCAGTAGCCTATGAGAAATTGCAAAATACCCAAGACAATGAACAGGTCCAAATGAAGGGCCCTGGGTCTATCAAATATGTCAATGGTTTCCCAGGGATTTTGATATCATTTTCTTCCATCTCCACTTTAAATGAAAAAAAAAATTATAAAAAAAATTTCAGAAAGAAGACTATTTTCTTTAATCTATCAGGCATTCAACAATTGTGTATTAGACATTAAGAAAATCTTATCTAAAAACAGCAAAAGAAAACAAATTCTACAAACTTATGATTCAGCTGTAGAAACAATCTGTCAACTATAAATTTCAAAATCTAACTGAAGCTGTATAGTAGTAAATGCATTCTATTCAACTTAAAAATAAAATTCTTGACTACAAATGATGTAAGAAATAGGAATTGGGAAACTGCATTCAAAATGATTTAATCTCATTTCATAAAGATGATACTTTTTTTGTCAACATATGAAGAACTGTGTATATTGCAATTGCATCTGTCTGGTTTTTATGCAAAGTAACAAAAGAGAAGTAATATTTGGCAGGGAAAGTCATCAGTGATAAATTGCTAGGGGTGGCACCACAATTGGGTGATTTTCAGGGATTTGGGGAACCAAATCTTTTGTCAGGGTGATGAATAGATTTTTGGGAAATACCCAAAAATTTGGGGATAGTGCAAGCCCTGTTTGATTTCTAATCAGGAAAATCAAAATACTAAACCACACAAGAAAGAAAAGCTCCAACTTTGCAGTTGATGCAATAAAGAATTGCTGCAAAATTAATTCAAAGTCACTGCTGGCATGCCTCAGGTGTGCTGGAAGCATAGCAACACTATGGCGGCAGTCAGCCAGGCCTCCCATTGTTGGCGTTTGGCTGATCTGCTGGCGCAGCACTGGGATCTAATTCCACTCTTGACTTGTTACAATTCAGAAAAGACAGCATTGCCATGGCACACATTCACTCTCTGAGTCCTGTCAGTTATATTGGCAGGTATTTTGTTAAAGTTGCTAACAGAAAGATTATATTTGAATGAAAAAGATGCAACATGCAGAACCTTTCCTAATTAGTAGAAGTGATTCACCTGCACTTTGCTTTAATGGTTAACCTGAGTAACATAAGATGTATTATGATTCAGCTGTATTTTAAAATATTGGTGACTCTCCTCCCCTATCCACTAAAATAACCTTTGTCTGAGGGCTTAATGAAAGAAGCAAGATAATGTTCTTGGTGTGCTTACAAAGAATAGCACTGGACAAATAATCAAATATTTCAATAATATTTAGTGCAACAGACTTGATAAAGCTTACCATATTTTGGTATTAATTAAAAAAACTTTTTCCACAAAATAAGTTTATCAAAGAAAAATTAAGAACTCCATTAAACAAAAAATGAGCAAAAATAAAATCAAATAATCTACCAAGCATGAAACTACCACAAATCAGCATTGATAAATAAATGAAACCCAAAACAAACAGAAATTACATTAAATAACCAAGTCAAACTCAAAATGAGCAGAAATTAACATAAGTAGGGCTCAAAACCCCTATGCTTTCCCAAGGCCACAACAAAATTTGCACTCTACTGAAAAAAATATTAATGTTTATACTTTTGTAACTTTAATAAATCATATAATATTAACATTTTGATTACTAAACATCAGTATATGTATATTAAACTGACAACGCACATTCATTTGTATTTTTTTTCAGTAAAGTGCAAATGTGGAGAAAAAAATATTATGCATCCCATGTTTTTGACTATCCAAATATGGACCCCTCTTGCCCCCCCCCTGATAAAAATGCTGGAGATTTGTCCCTGGCCTTGGTTATGCTCTTTCTAAATATAATGATTGCTTTACTTGAAAATTCAATTTTAAGCCCATTATAGACCCTTATAGATGTCCCTTTCCCATATGTTTTCTGGTTCTTGATTTGGTCATAGCTGATCAAAGTTATAGATATACTGGTTTAAACAAGAGTGATGCTAACAGCAGTATATAAGTGGTACCTAAAATAAGAGAAAAAAGTACAATCTTTGAGGGTCCATAAAGTGGTTGGTTAAAATTGAATTTCCAAGCAAAGCAATTATCATATACAGAAAGAGCCTAAAAAAGGCATCAAGTGGTATGTTCACCTTATTTGTAGGTCAGTAATAGGCTATAAACTGTCCTCAATCTACCATGTTTGCTGATGGTTTAAAGCAATATGGGTAAATTTTTTGCAAATCATATTATTTACTTATGAATACAGTAAAAATACCACTCAATGTCTTTTTTATGCTCTTTCCAAATATAATAATCATTTTTGTTTGAATGAATTTTATCCCCACCCTTATATATTCCAATTCAGGGTATATATTTGCACATTAGGGGGGTGGGGGTAAAAATTAAACTTACCTCCCATTTGCATCAGAAACAAAATTTACCTAATGTAAATTTACCCCCCCCCCCCCCTAATGTGCAAATATATACCCTGAATTGGAATGTATAGGGATGAGCATAAAATTCATTTCCAACAAAAATGATTATTATATTTGGAAAGAGCATAAAAAAAGGCATTGAGTGGTATGTTCACTTTATTCCTAAGTCAATAATATGATTTGCAAAAAATTTACTGCAATATGGCCTTATTTCTCCAATTGATCATATGCTCCAGCTTGGATTCAATTGGTTAAGTCAATAAACTACAACTAGGTAAAGTACAGTATAGCCTAGTGCTTTTAGGAAAAATATAATAGTAAGTAGGCTACTCTAGTTTATAGGCTGATTATTTCCTGTAGTTTTCAGAATTTACTTTCTCTCTAAGGGAATGAACCTCTAAATCCATGCCAGGGTATGCATTGTCAGAAAAATTACCTTGATATTTGGAAAGAGCATAGCCCAGTAAAATTCTACTTTAGCAACTTTTGGCTATGTTGGAAAGGAGAGAGCCTCTTTCATATATGGAATAATTTCTGTTTGTTTTAAGTTTTAATGTCACTCCTCACTTTCAGTTAAAAAAAAAAACTCGTTTTTTTTTTATTAAATTTTGGAAAGGGGTTAGGTTAGGAAAATGAAACTATTAGGGATGGGTCTATAGGCTAAATTATGTCCCAGGAAGGTATTTTGAAGCACCTACCTCTACTCCTTCTCCCTCTAGAGGGTCCTGACCTTTGATGACCTTTAACAATCTGTGTTATAAAAGTGAAACCTTGCAAAATAGATCTTATGCTTAAATGAAGCACAACAAAATTATTTTTAGCTTTACAACTTTGCTCAATCCCAAATTATAAAGTTTTAATGATATGTAAATACATTTCCTAAATTTTGAAAAAAACTGACATGGCTTAAAATTCTACTCAAATAACAGAAATTGCATTTTCAGAACTAGGCCTACAGGCAGAGAAAAAGAAATTGACACCTGAAAATTAAGGTAAAATGTTGTTTTGTCAAAATTTCAATAGGTATATATACCTGTCATGTAAACAAATTTCAGGATCCGCTTGAGGGAGAATGAGTGGAGGTAGGTAGGCTACTTCAAAAGGTAAAGTTCTACAAAATCATATTAGGCCTATTGAGTTAGAAATAAAGTGAATACACCATTTGATGCCTTTTTTT